>JAJOZX010005150.1:185000-285000 GCA_023014485.1 Bathynomus jamesi
AGATATATTTAATAAAAAGAAAGAAGAATAGAATTAACCTATAAGTAAAGTAAGTAGATGATTATATGTGTTTTGTTTTTATTATATACGAGTATTTTAAAGTTTTATTTTTATTTTATATAATCTTTGTTGTTTTTGCTTGAATTGCTTCCCCTTGACGAAAAATCACCGCACGCCACTGATATATACATATACACACACAGTAACGCCCCGAGTTACGTCGTTAAATGGTTCCTGAGCCTCCGACGTAAGTCGAAAATGACGTAACTCGAAATTTACTCTTGTAAGGCACAGATAAATTACCGTACTGGCAAAGAAGTTTTAGTTACACCTTTGAGGGCCCTAGGATTTTCTGAGTGGTACACCAAGAGGAGTTTTAACTTAAAGTCACCAACTGCATTACCACCCAGAAGGAGAGTTAATCTGTCCTTTGAGACTTTATACCTAGGCATAGTCTTCTCCTCTCTCCCAATGTATGATCTCTCTGACATTTTCTTCCAATACAAGCCAGTTTCATCAACATTAAAAATACAATGAGGCACATATTCCCCCTCAACAATAATGTCTAACAATATGATAATAAAAACCCACTCTAATAGACAGAGTTTATTTCCACAACAGTTTCGATGCTCACTGGCATCCTCTTCGGGTGGATACAGAAAAACGAATGAACCAAAAACAAGAGGGAAAACAGTCCAGGGACCATTAAGAAATTCGCACCTAGGTTAGATCCCGTTCTCCCGACACTGGAAGGGCATTTTTATTAAAGGGACCCGCTTATAAGTACATTCGCACAAATTTAAAACTATCTTCTTGTTCTATACATACAGATTCTATTATTTTTTTTACATAATTATTACATTTATTATTAAATTTATTACATTTAATATTGCATTATTATTTATTACAGAAATTGTAAATTTATTATTACATTGATTATTACATTGTTGTTTATTATACAGAAATTATAAACCGAAAAACGAATGAAAAAGGCGAGAAGGAAACAATCCAGAGACCATTCAGAAATTCGCACCTAGGTTAGATCCCGTTCTCCCGACACCGGAAGGGCATTTTATTAAAGGGTCCCGCTTATAAGTACATTCGCACAAATTAAAACTATCTTCTTGTTCTATACATACAGATTCTATTATTTTGACATAATTACTGCATTTATTATTGCATTTACATTTTTTAACATTTATTATTATTACCTTTACACTAATTATTACATTTATTTTATTACCTTTATTATTACATTTATTGCATTTATATTTATTTCCACATTTATTACTTCCATTATTACATTTACATTTACGTTTATTATTCCAAAATAATAATGCCATAATAATAATAATGCCATAATAATAATGCCAGTGGGCATCGAAACTGTTGTGGAAATAAACTCTGTCTATTAGAGTGGGTTTTTATTATCATATTTTGACCTTCACGTAGAAAAAAATGAATTTTTTTGCAATGTCTAACAAATTTTTAGGAAATTCACTAGCTGCTACTTTATCCGCACTGGCAGCCTCGCCACTGACCTTAATATTATGTAAATTGGCACGAGCATTAAAT
The DNA here is from genome assembly GCA_023014485.1 of Bathynomus jamesi. NCBI lineage: Eukaryota > Metazoa > Arthropoda > Malacostraca > Isopoda > Cirolanidae > Bathynomus > Bathynomus jamesi. The sequence goes on from JAJOZX010005150.1 coordinate 186,576, forward strand.
CTATTAAACCACCCATGGCTCGCACTAAATGTTCCCTCAGAAGAACACTCATATTTACTTTTAACATCGTTATAGAGACTTAAAGCCTTTTCTTGAATTAACGTAAGGCTTATCGGAATACGACGCTGATGCTGATCTTCCAGCCACACACTTAAAAGTCTCTCTATCTCCTCCATAACTGTACCCCTTCTTTTCGTAATAATAGTGGACTTAAGTCCCACAGAACTTTTGCGCGTGTTTCAAAACTCGTTCTTTTTCTTTTAAAATTGTCCCTACCGTTGTATGACTCCAGCTGAGGCTACGTGAGCTATGTCGATAATTTTCTCTCCCTTTTCATTTCTTTTTATTACGTCAATATTTTTCCTCCATAGTAATACTACGACGTTTTTTAACACCTCTATCACTTGCTTTATCACTTTTTCTCTCAGGAGCCATATTTATTTAACCAGCAAAGGACGCCAAACGCTGGTGCCATCTATAGCGGAGTGGGCGAACTACATACCGCGCGCGCAATTTAAAATTAATACTTTTATTTTTTTTTTAAAGTTTTGTATTTTTAAAAATTTTTAGTCCCATATACGAACGACGTAACTTCGGAAAGACGTAACTCAGACGGACGTAACTCGGGGAGTTACTGTATATATATATATGTATATATATATATAATATATGAAAAGAAGGATCAACACAACGGCAAACATTTTCATTTATTTGTACATCAGACGTTTCGACAAATCTTTTGTCATCATCAGTGAGTTAAGTCTTAAAACCTTAAAACAAAATTGAAAAGTGAAAGTTTACATCAATACAATATTAAGACCATTAAAATTAAAACCTTAAAGCAAAATGAAAATTGCATCAATACAAAATTAAAACATTTAAATTTCATCACTATAAAAACTAAAATTAAATTAAATTTCATCACTATAAAAACTAAAATTAAATTACCTCAATAGGTAAATACACAATGTTTACATCCACCTCCATACTTGGCAAAGTCTAAGAGACCACTAGGTGGTCAGGGATTAGAAAGGGTATATCTGTGAACACACGGTTGGTTGTCAAAAGAGTCGTAATTTGTGGGATGAGCTATTATATTAAGGGAGGGTTTGTTTCTATAGATGTACAAAGATTCTAAAATTCGGAGTTCTGTAAGGTTATTGGATCTAGTTAAAATTTCAAACTGAGTTTTGTGAAGGGATGGTCGTTTTCATTACTGTGGTTTCTAATTGCGGATTGTGGAGGGCTACTGAGGGGACGGTTGGTACGGACTGACAAGCCCAAATGTTGAGAAAGGCGCACCTCCAGTTGGAGTTGGTGCTGCCAATATACGCAGCCTTACAGCTGTCGCACGTGTATTTGTAAAAACATTGGGGCATACAGTTTTGGGGAATTCATCTTTGAACTTTAAAAAATTTGATAATTTAAGTGGGTTGACGAAGGCGAATCTAAAATTTATTTGGGGATAACTAGACTTGAGTAGTTTGGACAATTCACCTCGAATACGCAATGATAAATAACCATAAAAAGGTAATTTAATATATCGTTTCTTTTTGTACTGTAGTTACGGGGAGTTTAGTATCAAAAGTGTTATTTAAAAATTTCTTTAATTGGTTATCGAATAGATGAGAAGGGTAGTAATTGTTAATAAAGTACTGTTTTAAAAATTTAAATTTTCGTTTAACGAAAGTAATCCGAACAAATACGGTAACTTCTTGTTAATAATGTTACTATAGCACTAATCTTATATTATAAAACATACAATTAAATAATTGGTTCCCAAGCCAGTAAAAGTTTGTTTCCGAATAGTGAAGTATGGAACTTATTATGGGCCCGTTTAACTAAAACATCCAGGAAAGGTAAACTATTATTTGTTTCGTTTTCACACGTGTACTTAATATTACTATGTTGTGTTATTAAGATAATCACGAAAAAGTTTTACGTGTGAAGGATGGTTAAATATAAGAAAGTGTCATCCACGTATCTTCTGTAATATATGGGTTTAAAACTACTAGGACAATTTTTCAACCAAATTTCTCGTAATGGCAAAGAAATGCATTTGCTAGTGTTGGGCTTAACGGGAACCCATAGCTACCCCATCAATTTGGCTGTAAAGGTTGCTATTAAATAAGAAAGATTATCAAAACACACTATTTCGAGAAGGTTTTTAAATTGAGTCTGAGTGAGGCCATTAATAAGAGTATTATCAGTAGTGAATAACTTATTTAGTATGATATTTAATGTTTCTTTTAACGGGACATTAGTAACAATGATGAGACATCAAAACTGGCCATAGTAAGAGAATCGGCATGATTGATCTCTTTTATCTCTTTAGCAAAATCAAACGAGTTGTTAATAGAATAATCATTAAAGGTGAGTTTTGAAAGCAAGGGAACGAAGAATTTGCTAAGTTATAATTGAATGTACCACATGCCGAAAGAATAGGTCTTAGTGGGAAATTTGGCTTGTGGACTTTAGGTAAACCATATAGAATTCCTGGATTAGAACCAGAAGCAATAAAAATTGTATGTATTGTCAGCAATAATATTACTATTTTTTAATTTACGCAAACACCTATTAAGTTTATCTTCGAGTTTTAGTAATTTAGACAGGACATTCTCTTTTACCCTTTTAAATTTAGACGTATCCGACAAAATTGTCTCCATTCTATTTATGTAAACTGTTGAATCAATCAGCACTACTCCTTTACCCTTATCCGGTTTTGTAATGATGACAGAGTTATCCTTTTTCAAATTATTAAGAATTTTAAAATCTTGCTTATTAAAGAGGGGAGAAAACACCTTATGGGGTTTAAAATTATAAAAATTCTTAAAAGAGATGCTCTCCACTTGTTTTACCAAGTTATGAAACGAGAAATTTGGTCGGATCTCACAATTCTTAATATTCATGAGAAGATTTTCAAAGCCAGAGAAAAATTTATAAAAATTTAGTTTATATGAGGTAGGATCAAAATTTAAGCCTAACGACAATATTTCTTTCTCTCTAATACTTAAAACTTTATTAGAGAAATTACAAATAAAATTATCTGGATTATTAAAAAACGACTGAGTGATTCCCAATTTTTTCCAATTTGGCAGCATGTATCCTTTATGTCTGTTGACAGTTTTATCACAGCAGTTTGAAATTTAGTAACTAAACAATGATAATCAATATAAGACACCCTAGATTTTAGACCAAACAGAGAATTTTATATTTCAGCTTGAGAAAACTCACTGTTTTAGTTTTCGATTGAAGCTCCAAATTTAATAATTTATGTAGCCATGATTTATATAGTTTGGAGTTATGGAGGCGTTTATTATAAAGTTTAAATCTAAGGAAATTAGGCACAATATTATAACTTTTGCACTTAGACAAGAAACTCTCATCACAGATAGCCTTGTTCAGTTTCAAATAGACTCTTTCCACATTGTCTGTAATAGTTCAATGTCGATCGGCCATATCTCTGGGTTAATATCAAAGCTATTGACTTCTCCTTAGGGAACCGGAGCTTACAGATGAAAGAAGGATCAACACAACGGCAAACATTTTCATTTATTTGTACATCAGACGTTTCGACAAATCTTTTGTCATCATCAGTGAGTTAAGTCTTAAAACCTTAAAACAAAATTGAAAAGTGAAAGTTACATCAATACAATATTAAGACCATTAAAATTAAAACCTTAAAGCAAAATGAAAAATTGCATCAATACAAATAAAACATTTAAATTTCATCACTATAAAAACTAAATTAAATTAAATTTCATCACTATAAAAACTAAAATTAAATTACCTCAATAGGTAAATACACAATGTTTACATCCACCTCCATAGATATGGCCGATCGACATTGAACTATTACAGACAATGTGAAAGAGTCTATTTGAAACTGAACAAGGCTATCTGTGATGAGAGTTTCTTGTCTAAGTGCAAAAGTTATAATATTGTGCCTAATTTCCTTAGATTTAAACTTTATAATAAACGCCTCCATAACTCCAAACTATATAAATCATGGCTACATAAATTATTAAATTTGGAGCTTCAATCGAAACTAAAACAGTGAGTTTTTCTCAAGCTGAAATATAAAAATTCTCTGTTTGGTCTAAAATCTAGGGTGTCTTATATTGATTATCATTGTTTAGTTACTAAATTTCAAACTTGCTGTGATAAAACTGTCAACAGACATAAAAGGATACATGCTGCCAAATTGGAAAAATTGGAATCACTCAGTCGTTTTTTAATAATCCAGATAATTTTATTTGTAATTTCTCTAATAAAGTTTTAAGTATTAGAGAGAAAGAAATATTGTCGTTAGGCTTAAATTTTGATCTACCTCATTATAAACTAAATTTTTATAAATTTTTTCTCTGGCTTTGAAAATCTTCTCATGAATATTAAGAATTGTGAGATCCGACCAAATTTCTCGTTTCATAACTTGGTAAACAAGTGGAGAGCATCTCTTTTAAGAATTTTTATAATTTTAAACCCCATAAGGTGTTTTCTCCCCTCTTTAATAAGCAAGATTTTAAAATTCTTAATAATTTGAAAAAGGATAACTCTGTCATCATTACAAACCGATAAGGGTAAAGGAGTAGTGCTGATTGATTCAACAGTTTACATAAATAGAATGGAGACAATTTTGTCGGATACGTCTAAATTTAAAGGGTAAAAGAGAATGTCCTGTCTAAATTACTAAAACTCGAAGATAAACTTAATAGGTATTTGCGTAAATTAAAAATAGTAATATTATTGCTGACAATACATACAATTTTTTATTTGCTTCTGGTTCTAATCCAGGAATTCTATATGGTTTACCTAAAGTCCACAAGCCAAATTTCCCACTAAGACCTATTCTTTCGGCATGTGGTACATTCAATTATAACTTAGCCAAATTCTTCGTTCCCTTGCTTTCAAAACTCACCTTTAATGATTATTCTATTAACAACTCGTTTGATTTTGCTAAAGAGATAAAAGAGATCAATCATGCCGATTCTCTTACTATGGCCAGTTTTGATGTCTCATCATTGTTTACTAATGTCCCGTTAAAAGAAACATTAAATATCATACTAAATAAGTTATTCACTACTGATAATACTCTTATTAATGGCCTCACTCAGACTCAATTTAAAAACCTTCTCGAAATAGTGTGTTTTGATAATCTTTTCTTATTTAATAGCAACCTTTACAGCCAAATTGATGGGGTAGCTATGGGTTCCCCGTTAAGCCCAACACTAGCAAATGCATTTCTTTGCCATTACGAAGAAATTTGGTTGAAAAATTGTCCTAGTAGTTTTAAACCCATATATTACAGAAGATACGTGGATGACACTTTCTTAATATTTAACCATCCTTCACACGTAAAACTTTTTCGTGATTATCTTAATAAACAACATAGTAATATTAAGTACACGTGTGAAAACGAAACAAATAATAGTTTACCTTTCCTGGATGTTTTTAGTTAAACGGGCCCATAATAAGTTCCATACTTCACTATTTCGGAAACAAACTTTTACTGGCTTGGGAACCAATTATTTAAGTTGTATGTTTTTATAAATATAAGATTAGTGCTATAGTAACATTATTAACAAGAAGTTACCGTATTTGTTCGGATTACTTTTCGTTAACGAAGAATTTAAATTTTTAAAACAGTACTTTATTAACAATTACTACCCTTCTCATCTATTCGATAACCAATTAAAGAAATTTTTAAATAACACTTTTGATACTAAACTCCCGTAACTACAGTACAAAAGAAACCAATATATTAAATTACCTTTTTATGGTTATTTATCATTGCGTATTCGAGGTGAATTGTCCAAACTACTCAAGTCTAGTTATCCCCAAATAAATTTTAGATTCGCCTTCGTCAACCCACTTAAATTATCAAATTTTTTAAAGTTCAAAGATGAATTCCCCAAAACTGTATGCCCCAATGTTGTTTACAAATACACGTGCGACAGCTGTAAGGCTGCGTATATTGGCAGCACTCAACTCCAACTGGAGGTGCGCCTTTCTCAACATTTGGGCTTGTCAGTCCGTACCAACCGTCCCCTCAGTAGCCCTCCACAATCCGCAATTAGAAACCACAGTAATGAAAACGACCATCCCCTTCACAAAACTCAGTTTGAAATTTTAACTAGATCCAATAACCTTACAGAACTCCGAATTTTAGAATCTTTGTACATCTATAGAAACAAACCTCCCTTAATAATAATAGCTCATCCCACAAATTACGACTCTTTTGACAACCAACCGTGTTTCACAGATATACCCTTTCTAATCCCCTGACCACCTAGTGGTCTCTTAGACTTTGCCAAGTATGGAGGTGGATGTAAACATTGTGTATTTACCTATTGAGGTAATTTAATTTTAGTTTTTATAGTGATGAAATTTAATTTAATTTTAGTTTTTATAGTGATGAAATTTAAATGTTTTAATTTTGTATTGATGCAATTTTCATTTTGCTTTAAGGTTTTAATTTTAATGGTCTTAATATTGTATTGATGTAACTTTCACTTTTCAATTTTGTTTTAAGGTTTTAAGACTTAACTCACTGATGATGACAAAAGATTTGTCGAAACGTCTGATGTACAAATAAATGAAAATGTTTGCCGTTGTGTTGATCCTTCTTTTCATCTGTAAGCTCCGGTTCCCTAAGGAGAAGTCAATAGCTTTGATATATATTATATATATATATATAAACGACATCAAAAAAGTGTGTGTACCAGAATACATTTGTTATTTTCGAACGAATGTTTAGGATCGGTCCGGGATCCCTGACTGGCAGTATAGCTCACAACGAACTATATGGCCAGTCAGGGATTTAGCTAAGGAACCTGTCTAGTCGGTTCTTTAATGTTTAACGGGATGTCTTGGAGGTTCTTCAGTCCATTTAAAAGCAACATGTTATTAAATTTTGTTTTTATGGCTTCCGTCCTCTGAAAAAAAAAAAAAAAATATATATATATATATATATACACACACACACAGTATATATATATATATATATATATATATATATATATATATATATATATATATATATATATATAATATAGGGTGATAAGAAATTTAACACTTACATGGGGTTTTATTTTTATTTCCAATTTATTTGTAAACATTTTTTGTGATGCATACAGTCTCTACTTGCTACCCGCGGATATTTATGCATGTATGAAAGCAGTCAAACGTTGCTTCCAGAGCCGTAAGTAACATCTCTGGTGGTAATGATTGGATGACATTTGTAATTCTTTCCCATATAAGTGTTAAATTTTTTGAATCACCCTGTGTATATATATATATAAGTGTCGTTCCTTACATTAATTATACTGTGTGTTGTTTCCAGTTAAAATGTATATATGTACGGCATGCGAGGGTACCCTCTCAGGGCATTTGATTCCGCTCGTATATAGGAGAATTACGAGTACTACAGTAACTAATCGGGGTCCTTGGTGCAGTGGTTAGCATATCCGACCGGCAATTGAATGATCCCGGGTTCGATTCCTGGGAGGTACCTCATTTTTCATTTGCTCGTTTTCCCTCCTCATCTTGTGCGGAACGCTCTTCTACACAAGCGTCGTTCTTTACATATATACTGTATATATATATATTATATATATATATATACAGGGCGTCCCAAAAAATGTATACACACTTTAAATAATTATAAAGGCAGTGTTTTTAAAATACATTTCATTTTCAAAATGTAATAGAATCTACAGACATTATTTAATTGTTTTGTCAACGCCTGTTTTCAAACTGACGTCCGTTCTGGTCCAGGCACTGCTGATAACGCGAAGCAATGGAATCGCAAACATCACGAAACATTTCGTTTGGTATTTGTGTGCATTCTCGTTCAATGGCTGCTCTCAATTCAGCGACTGTTGCAGGTTTTATAGCGTAGACTTTGTCTTTTAAGTATCCCCATAAAAAAAAGTCTAGTGGTGTGAGGTATGGTGAACGCGGAGGGTATTCTACGAAACCCCTTCGTCCAATCCACATCCACATCGTGCCAAGTACCACTCGCAATACTCCACTCTTCGGTCCGGATCATCATCTTCATTAATAGCATGGACTAATCTTGGAATGTAACTTTTCCATTGACAGCGCTTCAAAATGCGTTGGACAGACGATTCTGAAATTCCTACCTCACGACTCGCTTGCCGCACAGATTTTCTTGGACTTTGGTGATACGTTTCCAGTACTCTTTCTTGCTTTGTGGGGCTTGTCGATGTCCGTGGTCTTCCGGAACGCTTCTTGTGGACATTCTGAACAGTTCCATCGGCTTCAAACTTATCTCTAATTCGAGTGATGGTAAGTCGCGTTGGTGGATCTGTTTGAAACTCCCTCCTAAACTGTCTTTGCACTTTAACTGCGTTTTCACACTTCCAGTAGCATTTTAGAATGAATTTCCTTTGTTCAAAGCTTAGTCTGACTGCCATTATTAATTCTAATGGGTTTAACTTGGAAAGAAAGAAACATCAATTGAGCTATCAGCTGTTAAAGTGTGTATACATTTTTTTGGGACGCCCTGTATATATATACGTAAATAAACATTTGTTTTAAAGACTACACAAACATCAAAATGAACTCTCAGTCAGTAATAGCTTCGTCAATTATTTACGTTACTCAGAGGTCACGTTTATTTTAGACAAGAAAGTTAATGCATTCCATTAAAGAACATTAAATATTCTTTAGCTGAAAATCATTAAGAATTATGAATAATTTGAGAATCATTCGGAATCATAAATAGTTTGAGAATTATTAAGACTTATAAATACTTTGAGAATTATTAGGAATCATAAATATTTTGAGAATCATTAAGAATTATGAACAGTTTTAGTCATTAAGAATCATGAAAAGTTTTGAGAATCACTGGAAATCATGAAAAGTTTACGAATCATTAGAAATCAGGAAAAATTTGAGAATCGTTATGAATCATGAAAAGTTTACGAATCATTAGAAATCACAAAAAGTTTGAGAATCATTAAGAATCATTAATAGTTTGAGAATCATTAGGAATCGTTTGTTGTTTTTCTTTCACAGAAGCAGCAACAACAAATGTCTTTGTAATAATTTAATAACGACAACAAAATTATACCTTTTTTACGATAGCGAGCGACTCTTCCTCAATTCTCGCGTGTCACGCCAAAATGAATTTATAGCGATCTGAAATGAATACAAAACGTTCACAAACAATGGTAAAATATACTGTAGTTAGGGATAGCGAAATAGGAAGCTTTTCAGCCATTTTCGTGTTCAATTTATTGTTCAATTTCCAGTTTTTATTAAATGTGTACAGAGAATATTTCAAACCTTTGGTAGACCTATAGATATTTCGTCGACGGGACATTCTATCCACATTCTAATAATCTAATTTAACCTAAACTTAATTTAACTTAATCTAACCTAACGTAACTCCCCGAAAAACTGTCGGAAAAAATATCGTTATCAAGACCCTTCGTGACTCATCAAAGCGTTTTCATATCCTCAACATCTTCCTCCTCCTCATCAGCTACTACTAATATTAGTAATATTAATAAAACAATAATAATAATAATAATAATAAGAATAATAATGATAATAAACATCTTGGGATACTAAATTTAAAACTGAACAATGGGTGCGAACCAAAACTTAATTTTGTATACGATAGTCGGAGAGCAAACATAATTAAATTTTTCTGGGGGGAGGAGGGTCCTTTTCTTCTAACTTTTAAATTAAACTAATTACAAAAACAACAACAACAACAACAACAACAACAACAGAAGAAGGAGAAGAAAATTAAAAAGGACTCTAGATATATTTTCCTCGTAAAATTAGAAAACGATTTCCAGCTATATATATATATATATATATATATATATATATATAATATATATATAATATATATAGGGTGATTCGAAAGTCAGGTTACATAGGGAAATACTGTATTATGTAATGATACAAGGGAATAGTCACATCACATATTCGATATGGCCACCGTTAACAGCAATGCACTTGTGCAGCCAGCTAGGAATATCACATCAATGCGCTCCTCCTTCGATAACATCTCATAACTCATTTACCTGCAAAGAAACAGAAAAGCCCTATGTAACCTGACTTTTGAATCACCCTGTATATTCGGGTGATTTTTTTTAAACATCTGACACTTTAAAAGCTTGTATTTTCCTTTATTAATTTAAATAAAAGCTTGAAATTTTTACCTATCTTCTCTACACGGAGAATTAGTTCCTCAGTGCAAACCGCGCTGCTCTCTGTCAGTGTTATAATGTTATAATGTTATAATGTTTCAGACCAACGAAGACCCTAGGATCCACTCATGGCTGGTCTACCTAACTGTGTTCGTAATTGTGTATTGTGTATGTCCTCCGTGGTGGCGGAGGGGACCTACAATTTTACGTGGGTTCCGAACCACAAGAACATAAGAAATTTATGTAACAACTGCCTGTACATTCGCAACTACCAATTTTTGCAAAACTAAATAATTATCAATTAAAAACTAATTAATTATCGATTTAAAACTAAAGATAGAATCTCTGGATCCAGAGGATCAAGTCATAATAGACTACTATCCACAAATTTGTTACACTCTATATCTATTTATAACCTACATGCAAATATATCAGATCCAAAGAATCCAGTCATTTTCATTACGGTATCCATCAATACTAGTACCTTGCCCAACGAAAAATAAGTCACGGTCCATATCGATTGCGGACCAAGTCAAAATTTACAACCAATATACATTACAATATATATACTTAGGAGGAAAAGTGTAGGTGTGGCTGTAAAGACTGTACAGTAATGTAGAAATGTGTGTGCACCCATTTTGGGTCTCCCATTTCAAGGTGTTTGTGGGGCAAGTGAAGATCATGAATTTTTCAATACCTCACAGTACTATGGGGGGCACCGCTCGGCAGAGGATCTCTTTAAATGGGGTGTGTAAGGAGAGAGAGTATCCCCTAACCCAAGATGCTGCCTCCCTATATCCCACAACACTTGTGTTGAGCTGTGGGATCTATCACCACAAAGCCTTAATTTTACTACCTTAAACTATACCCAATCTATCAACATATGCGTCTAATCGATTTTTAAATATATTTATAGACGTGCTACTAATTACTTCTACTGGCAAACTATTCCAGCTATTTACTATTCTATGCGTAAAAAAGTTTTTGGCAACTGCTGTCTCGAACCTTCTACTTGTCAACTTACACCCGTTATTTCTAGTCCTATTATAGTGAGATATTTCGAAAAAGCTATCTCTATCTACGTTATCAAACCCATTCATAATTTTGAAAACCTGGATTAGATCACCCCTTAGTCTCCTAGTCTCGAGTGTTGTTAATTTTAACTCCTTAAGCCTATCCTCGTATGACTTTGACCTAAGCGACGGAACCATCTTAGTTGCTCGTCTTTGAACTCTTTCGATTTTGTCTATATCTTTGCGCATATGCGGATTCCAAAATTGGACCGCGTACTCCAAATGGGGTCTAACTAATGATTTATAAAGTGGAACTATAATATCGCGCGATTTGTACTCAAAATTTCGAGCTATAAAACCTAACACTTTGTTCGCCTTATTGACCGCTGCTGTACCTTGTTTCGCTACTTTTAAATCACCAGTGACTATAACTCCTAAATCTTTTTCCTGCTCTACGCTTGTTAAATCTTTCCCTGACATACTATACGCAAAATTACCGTTACGCGAACCTATATGCAAAATTTTGCACTTATCAACGTTAAATCTCATTTGCCATGTGACTGACCAATCAACGATTTTATTCAGATCTTCCTGGATTTTACCTCTATCTTCGTCATTAATCGCCCTACCACCCAGCTTCGTGTCATCCGCAAACTTTGAAACTGTACTGACTAGGCCGACATCTAAATCGTTAATATATATAAGAAAAAGCAAGGGGCCCAACACAGAACCCTGAGGAACGCCACTCGCTACATTAGCCCAACACGACTCCGCTCCATCAACGACCACCCTCTGTTTCCTACCTCGCAACCACTCTTCTAGCCAATTTATTACTACACCCCTTATTCCATGAGCCTTAGTTTTTTCAATGAGTCTTTTGTGCGGCACGGTGTCAAACGCTTTTTGAAAATCTAAATACACTACATCAACCGCCCGATGTCTATCGTAAACGTCAACCACGCTTTGGAAAAATTCTAAAAGATGAGTTAAGCATGATTTGTTTCGCCTAAAACCGTGCTGCGTATTTCTAACTAGTTTATGCACTTCTAAGTGTTCGACTATACGATCCCTAATTATTGATTCCAGTAGCTTACCTACAACAGACGTTAAACTGATTGGCCTATAATTTCCCGCCGCACCTTTATCGCCTTTCTTAAAGATAGGTGTTACGTTTGCTAACTTGAAATTATCTGGTACGGACCCCTCAGAAATAGACGCATTAAAAATCTTTGTTAGCGGCACAACAATGCTATCTTTTAATTCTTTTAGTTGTATGGGATATATGGAATCCGGCCCCAGTGATTTACGCGTTTTCATTTTATCAATATAGCGCATTACTTCCCCTTCACTAACCACGATATTATCCAAAATATTACCATTATCAAAAGGTATTATGTCTATGACCGTAGGGATATTCGTTACATCTTCTATAGTAAAAACTGACGTAACAAATTCGTTTAGCAAGGTAGCCATTTCCTTGTTTTCAGAAACTAGATCTCCGTTTACATTTTTCAAAGGCCCCAAGACACTTTTTACTGGATTTCTATTATTGACGTATTGAAAGAATCGCTTGGGGTTTTCTTTACCGTCACGAGCTATGGAGATTTCAAATTCGCGTTTGGACTTTTTTATTACACTTTTAGCTTCACGCCTTAGAGATATGTAGTTGTTTCGTAACAACAGATTATCTCAACCTAAGGGTAAATTACCGAACTGGGGTAATGACAATATTATCAATATTGTAATAATCCAGAAGTTATATAAAAAATAATATCTAATGATTGTGGTAATGGAGTTGTATTAGAATTGGTTTTGGGTAACCATACAAAAAAGGTTTAGAACCATTGATCTGTATTATGTCCTCTCAGTTTACTATATATTTGTACACGAATAACAAAATTTTTTAGTGCTCTGGACAGAGTATCTCTTGAAATCTGAGAGATTTCTTGTTCAATTGATGCTTTTAATTCTTGTATTGTGTGTGCACACTCCGTTTAAACACACTATTTTTTAAATAACCCCATAGATAAAAGCCACAGGGGTTTTATAGATCTGATGATATTGGTAGCCATGATATTCCTTTATCATAAATCGTGGGAAATCTGTTGGACAGCACTCTTCCTTCGAAAGTATCGTGTAAATATCGTGAGGTGAAAGTATACATCACATAAGGGGACTAATTCCTCATGTATAGAGATAGGAGAAAGTACAATAAAAAGTCTTATGTTGTTATTTCAGTTAGTAAAAAAAAAGATTACAAACCTTTTAAACTGTCACATGTTTAATTAAAAATCATCTAATCTACAACCAATTAAAAAAATACATGAAAAAGTTAAAAAAAAAATAAAATAAAAAAATAAAGTTGCACATCGTCCGTCTATAAAAGGATACATTTCAGGTGAAAATGATATCAGTCATAGTATATGTGTCACACTATTTAGTTCCCAAAGTAGTATGACCGCAAAATGTTCGAGTGCATATGCAAGTGCAATGTTGATTGTTGCAAGGTGCCAGCCCCTCCCCCCCCGGGGGGTGGGGGTAATGGGGGAGGTGTGTGGGGGTAGTGGGGGAGGGGGTTATCCCCGCAAGTTGCATAAAGGTGGGTGAGGTTGTTTTGGGGGGGGAGGAAGAATGACCTCCCCCCAAAGGGGTAACCCAAGCACCGAAGGTGCCCTCGCCGTAGAAGAGTTTGCGAAGCACAAGCAATGCCCGTAGGGCAGTGAGCCGAAGGCTCTGCTTGTAAATTTGTATTTATTTATTAAATGCTCGCAACTGGAGAGTTAAATATTCAAGTTGGTAAGTAAGTTCTTGCAAAATTTAAATCCGATATTCTCTCTCTCTCTCTCTCTCTCTCTCTCTCTCTCTCTCTCTAGTATGTATATATTGCAAAAGTTTTAAACTAAGGTTAAAGTTCAATTTCTGATTGTGTATTACGATTTAAATTTAGAAAAACGCCAAACACAAACTTTTTCATGAAACTTTTCCACTTCTTTACGACAAACATTATTATAGTAAGTTTTCCAAACTTATTATCGCTTAAATTGAAGATAAGAAAAAGTCCTTTGCCAGAAAAGAAAGATATCTTTATGCAAATGGTGGAAATTCTATGATATTTAACCTCTAGTTTAATAGGGTGAGGTACAGTTACGGAGAAAAATGTTCGCCAAAGAAACAAAATCTATGGAATAAGAAATATTGAATTTTTTTGGTTTTCAAAATTCAGCAATAGTTCATAATTGGGTCGAAAAATATAGGTTCAGCCAAGATAAAGAGGCTTTATTCAGGTTCTTTAAAACCGAATGGGTCTTCTTTATTTTGGTCCGCCCTGTCTAATATCACTAGTAAAAGAAAATAGTAACTAACCAATTGGAGCGGCAGTGTATTCGGTCACCCAATTCTATTTTATAGGTCAAATTGTTTTTCCAACCAATTAGGAACTTTTGCTGAAATTTGAACGTTTTCATATTTTTCTTTCGATTTCATTTCCTCGTCGAACTCCTTCCACAAATATTACTTGTTACTGTAAGTAGATATTAGTATCATAAAATTGATAGTATCATCCGATACTGGACTCTAAATATAAGCCTTTTGTATTCTGTTTTACTAATATTGTAATAATAGTCTTTTCCTTTTTCATCGACGCATAAGCACTGCGGTGACCCTATAAGTAAGAGAGTTTTGAACGCAATGTAAAAAACTTTTATGGCAATAAATAGCAAGTTAACAGATGATATTCCAACTTAAAAGTCTGTTAAATTTCTTTTAAAAATAAATTTTTAAGTAAATCGCATTTTTAAGGAAAACTTCGGCCTCTTGTATTCATAATTTATGTTTTAAATAGGCCCCTTTTATTCTTTGCTCTGCCAACATTTTTACGAACTGATAAAGTTAGTTTTACCCTCGAACCGAGGAAATGATGTGAAATAACTATTAAATACTATCATAAACGAAGTAGTACTAATTGTTTATGCGGGAAGGAGGGGCCAAGGGCGAATGTTCGCAAAAACGGCCCCCTCCTCCCATAAAGGAAGAAAAGAGCTAAAATCAAGGTCCAGGGTTTTCGAGATGCCTGGGTGTTCCGTGTTTGAAAGATTGGAAGTCATAGACAGGAGGAAAGATGGATAGAGGAAGATTGTTCCATAGTTGACCGGTTGAGTAGAGGAAAGATTGAAAATACTGATTAACCCTTGCATTAGAGAGTTGGACAGAAAAAGAATACGAATGTGTAGAAAGTCTGGTGCTGCGTGTTCTCCTTAAAGGAGGAGACATGCACTTGGAGAGTTTAGAAGAGCAGTGTTCGTTATAATAGCGATAGTAAAGAGAGAGTGAGGCAACATTGCGGCGAAGAGAGAAGGATTGAAAACAGTCAGTAAGAGGCGGGGAGTTGGTGAGACGAAACGCCTTTGATTCCACCCGGTCAAGTAGAGGTGTGTGGGTTGAACCACCCCACACATGAGAAGCGTACTCCATACAGGTACTATTTACGTAATATTACCTTCATTAATTCATTGTATTCATTTATAAGCAATTAGAGAAAAATAATGGTACGCGATTTGACAAACTTAAGACATGTTTCAGTGAACTCAGACAATGCGTCGACGCATTATCCGAGTCCATCATTAGTCCATTCGTTAAATGTATGTCAAGCAACAAAACTGGGTTAATCACGCAGGAAATTTCATTTAAAAAGTAATAACATTTACGACTACTTTATCTCTGGAGTTTCGTTCGAAGTTGAATGTAAAAAGCATTTCTTGTATTTCAACTGCGCCCTAAAATAACTGACATTGGGTCTGTTAACAAATTTGTTCAAATTTATTCAATAGATAGTGTAATAAGTGCTTGAAAATGGGGTTAAGCAATTCATTCTCAGATACTGAGAACGAATTTTAGTTTAACTTAGGATAAGATGCCGAAGCTAGCTTTGAGGTACACTAAGATTAAAGGCTTATGCTATAGGTACCCAGCTTCGTATCTCAGAAGGTAGCATCGTTTCCATGTAAGCGAAGTTTAGACACTGAGGTCGGGGACTCGATTTTCAATTATGCTGATAACAGTGATCTGGGAGTTAGAGCAATGTGGCCAGCGTCTTTAGCTCAGTGGGTAACACCGATTCCCTGTGAGATGAAGAAACTAATAATAATATTACTGATAATACTACAACTAATACTAATAATAATACAGTAGTTTAGAGCATTGGGGCGCATTAGTTGGCCTGAGCGCTGTGCCAGTTTCTGACTCAACTGACTCATTATTATGCAATGAATAGCTTATAAATCCAGGCTCCAAGCCCTGACCTAATTTCATTTCGGTGTGGTGACACCTTCTAATAAATGAACGCTTTATTTCTGTATCATTAATAAATAATGATGAGAAAATTTTTGACATTCTCAGTTGTCTACTTTTGTTCTTCAGTTTGTTGAGTATTTTTATACTTATAATATTTTATGTATTAGTCATATGATACTCTCCTAGGAAGAAGTGGCTAAGCGACAAAAATATTTTTTTTTAAAACGCCAAAAAACGCAGTTAAAAGTTGTACCAATTTGAAAGTGGAATAACTTTTGAACTTTTGAAAATATTTCGACGAAATCTCTCCAAAAGTTAAAAAGTTATTCCCCTTTCAAATTGGTACAACATTTAACTGCATTTTCTGGCATGTTTTACTTTTGTCACTTAGCCACTTCTTCCTAGGAGGGCCTCATAGGTATGTGTGTGTATGTGTCACCTCATATAAAATGATGTATGTTGTACCATTTAATTAATGAGATCCCCATAAAGCCAAAATCTTGAACGAAACCGTATCAGAAAATATAAATCCTCTAAAAATTTTACATTTTACATTAATGTATTATTATTTTATCAACCAAATATTTTTATTTTTATTTTTTCTTCAAGAAGAAGTATCGCATTAGGCAAGGTAAAGGATGAGAGCGGGGGGGGCAATGTATTTACGTTGGCGAACTCTCTTTTTCTGAACCCCCTCTTGCATGTTGTCCATAACTTGGATTGCGTTGCACCCGTGTCTGGTTTAAAGATATGTATGCCGAGAGTCCACGGCACGGACAGAGTTCATGTTTCGAAAATCGCTTGGCCACATTAAGGGGGGCAGTTTCCCTTAAAGCTGATGTAAAATGGTCTTGAATTAGATCAAAAGATAGTTAAAAATAGCTCTCAAACATTTTAAATATTAAAAATAATTCACATATTTTAAGAAAACTAATGAAGTTACTCCATTTAAAATCGCTCATATACAGTATATAAAAATTATAAATATATTGAAAAATACAATGACTGTACTTTTTTTTAAGAAAATATTGTGTTGAATATGTCACCTAATAAGGGATAATTCTACACGTATATCTTTTGATCTTTTGTAGTAAAATTTTATTATTAAGGGTCTCCCAATTCTCCCTGCATGGGGACCGAAATTATTATTATTATTATTATTATTATTATTATTATTATTAACAAAAATCTGTGAACGGATCAATCCGAAACTTGGTGTACACGTTCCATGAAAATGACCGATTCGGATTTGTTCGAGGGAAGTCGTTACGTTAACACGTGACTCACGTGACTGTCATCGACTAATACAGATTAAGAGGATCCTTCCAGAACTATTGAAGTGGGAACCCATTTTTGCTACTTTCTTTCTCCTAAATCAGGGGGGGGGGAGCCGAACCTTTTTACAGTCGCGTGCCAAAAAAAAACCATGTAAACCATAAAAAAAAATTTGCGTGCCCCACCAAAGTTTATACATAGTACACCAAATTATAAACATTAAGTCTGTTATTTTAAATTCATTATTACAACGTTAATGCATTTTGCTTATGTGTGCCAGGCAAATTTGATCGCGTGCCCAAATGGGCACGCGTGCCATAGGTTCGCCACCACTGTACCTAAATGAATAAATCATTTTTACTTTATTTTAGGTACATAAATTAACAATTACTGTCAAGGAAATTACTTAAGGTTGAGATGTAAATTGTAAAATTTCATAACCCAGTCAACAAAAATGTTTCGACCGACCTGGTGTGGTAATTTTTTATAGTGTATTATACAGGGTGTTCAGAAAGAAACGCAACCCATTGTAGAATGCATGTTTATTAGTAAATTACAAAAATTGTTGAATGTGTTAGCTATTATGATTTCCACATAAGTGTACACGACGAATCCTGTTATCGAACACTCGTTTTAATGTCTCTGTTGATATGCCGTCTACTGTCTGCGCCGTGTTTCCATACAAATTCATCGGTGGTTGCTTCATAACTTCGCTTTCTAATGTAAGTTTCAACAATAAATAGCCTTTCTTGAACTGTGAATACCATTCTTCTACTTAATTATCACTGAAACAGAAAGAAAGAGTTACGTTACAATCATATCTGCACTCTCCAATGGGTTGTGTTTCTTTTTTGAACACCCTGTATAATTATCATCAGCGGTAAAGCTATTTGTTCTCTCTCTCTCTCTCTCTCTCTCTCTCTCTCTCTCTCTCTCTCTCTCTCTCTCTCTCTATCTTCACTGTTCTATGCTTACGTGTATAAGCTTTTTGGAAACATGAAAAATGGCTTTATATGAAAAAGTATTTATAGGATAGTGTTATTTTGGAAAAAAAAATCAGTGGCGTATCATGTATACCAGATATGTCCTCCGTTGGATTTATAGAAAATGGTCGATGTACAAATGTGGAAAGAAGTTCGCCGAGGGAATAAAATCCGCGGGAATAGTACTGAAAATTTCAAATTTTTGTAAAAATCCACAATCTGACCAATAATAAAAAAAAATTGACCAGTTTGGAATGACTCAACATTTGACACCGAGTCATAAAACTCGAAAGATACTTTAACTAATGTGACAAAAGTATTTATTTAACTAATAATAAAGTAACCAGTTATAGACTTTTTCTCAGTTTAGAAATGTTCACTCTTTATTTCCTCGCCCAAGTATTTGTTCAGAACTGTTCAAACGGTACACCGTAATCACTTTAATATAAGTTATCTCGACTCTCAGTAACTCAGAAAGGTTGAGAAAAGCACAGTAATAAATCAGATCTTTCCAACTTGACACTATTAAGCTTATGTCAGCAATAAAGTTTTCGAATCCAGAGATTTATTTTGCCGACTGTACTCAGTAGTGCACCATTATGTAATTACTTATAAGCTATAATTTAGATTTCCTATAACCGTTTATAACCCATAAAACGCCTTTTCTCTCTCTCTCTCTCTCTCTCTCTCTCTCTCTCTCTCTCTCTCTCTCTCTCTCTGCAACTTCTGTATGATGAAATACGAATTTAGGAGCTATTACTAGTTCTTTATGGCAAATAAATTAACCTTATTTTTATCTTAGCTAAACATTAAGAGAAATAAGTACTTTTTATTAAGATAAAAACGAAAAATTAATACCCTACAATCATGCATGGATACACAAGGAAACGAAGAGAAAATTTTCAAAAATAGTCAAAGGGAATAAAATAGGCTTCAAATCCACTTATACTATATATATATATATATATATATATATATATAGAGAGAGAGACAGAGAGAGAGAGACAGAGAGAGAGAGAGAGAGAGAGAGAGACACAGAGAGAGAGAACGTTTTTATAACGGGTATAACCAAAATTACATACCGATATGTAATAGACTTGGTTTAAACAACCATAATACACTATTATAACTATTTTCCATCTAATTTAAATGGTTATTAAACCATGTGATGCTTCCACTAACCATGTTTATTTTTCTAGTTGATAACAAATGGCTCGTGCAAATATAGCATGGTTGATTTAACCATTGGAACTGGTTAGCAAATAATTAACCAGGTATTATAGTTGTCGTACCCAAGTGTTTTTGTGGGTACAGACTTTAAAAAAAAGCCAAAGAAGGCTACAACTTTTAGAACGGTAAATGAAATAATGTATTTGTATCTTAGAGAAGGAATTTAAGCATACTTAAGTATATTTAAGTATATTTAATTATATTTAAGTATATTTAAGTTTATTTAAGTATACGCTTTTAAATAGATTTTCTTTGACTCACTTTTTAGTGCGTCGCACATTCCCCAACCCTGCCTCGAAAAGATCAGAGCTTTCTTAGTTTGGTTTATTTTTAATGCTTGGTAATGCCGCTTGTACAGTTGTTGCATCGACGCATATCTTGCTTGCATCACTGATTTCACACAATAATATCAATAATATTCACCGATGGAGCATTGTTGTGTTTGATATATGTCAGGAATAAATATAAAATTACTTGAGTGTTATTATTTTGAAAATTTATTCGGTATTTTGAATAAATTTTTCTTCTTTGAATATTATTCCTGACGTATTTTTTGAGGAGATTATTGGTTTTTCAAAGTTATATACTTGCGATATTCTTTTGAGAGAGAACCGAGTGGTTGAGAGCATTCAACCTTTTTTTATGTTGTAGGTTCATATGTAGTAAACATTTTAGATATGGTGTAACAATGGATTTTCAGGACGCATCTCGGGAACATTCCATCACATCATTTATTTACCGTAAAATATACAAAAATTATAGTCATGAAAAGCGATGTTTTTAAAAGCTTTTATCTCATCGCCTTAAACAATTGTAACACACTCATTCATTTCTCTCAGTGGAGCTCTGTCCATTACGATATAACACTGTAGTGTATTTTTATCAATTACTATCGCGTATAAGAGGCTTTTAATTCATTTTAAACCATGTTACCGAAAGGTAGTGCGACTGACTGTAGTAGGAAAGAATAGATAAAAGAATTTTGTTATTAATTGGGTGAAACCTTTCTACATTGAATCTATATATAACGGAAACCTTTGTTTTTTTATAAAATTTCTACGCAATACTGTAATTTACTGATATGAAGAATGAAGTCCGTATAATGCTTATAACAATTTACTGTCGGTATTTTAGTCTTTATTAATTTATATAACGCACGTACAGAAAAAATACAGTAAAGTTTACGTAACATTTTACATATCTAAATGTTTTGAAGGATTCCTACAACTAAATTACAGTGAATTTACTGTTGTGGTTTTGTATTCCATATTTTATAAGTTTACTTTAGCGTTTTTAATCCAATTATCCATTCACTGTAAAGAGAATAAACAGTAAATCATACTTTTAACCTTTTACCGCTGAAATATTTGGTTGGGTTAAGTATATTTGAAACGTTACCAATTCGTCCCTTTCGACGGTAACGAGTTAAACTGTATAGATAACCACAAAAAAATCACAAGTATACATATTACCAGTCTTTGAATTAATTTTATTTTATTATTCTGTTATGATTAATAATGTATTTGAGTATAGTTAAACTTTACTGAAACGTGGTAAAAACAAAAAACAAAAAAATATGATGTACTTGTACAATATACAACTTTTACTTATTTTTTTAAAGTAATATTGAATTGAAGGGAGGGTGCTGCCCCAGCATATTTCTGCGTTGGAACTATTTTTACATTTTTTGAGGAGTTTGGAAACGTCCCAAGTTGAATAGAGTTATTGAAGATATGATGACAGACTTCAAATGCAAATTGTTGAGATTTGAGTATGGAGGAATCATCGGGTACAAAGCGCTTTTTTTTTTTAAATCCCTTAAGAGCATACATTATATGATGGGCTGTTGTCAAAAAAATATGAAGTTACGAAAAGGGAAGTTCGGCATAGGAATTTAAAGGGAATAGGCCAATGATCGAATGTCTGAGCCATCATGCTCAGATCCACGTGTACAGATTGATTGAGCAATTTGTTATATCCTCATCGTTTTAATGTGTTAAAATTTTCTTTTTCTCTATTTTTGTATCACAAACCTTTGGGGGTTACCTGCTCACCTATTATTTTACCTTTTTAACCTATTAGTGCCCGGAGGTTTTTTCCGAGACTGAATAAAATCGTTTGGCGTTAGCCAGAATAAAATCAGTAAATGGGTTAATAAATTTTTGCTTAACCGAGGCCTGCAGAACGCCAGAAATAATCCAAACTTGCGTCTGTCTAAACCGCTCCATAAACCAAAGGTTTTTTTTTATGTATGTTGCGTTTCTCCGGATACGTATACAGTAAAACAGTAAATGCAGTCAGGTTAGTTTGCAAAATTGATTCAAGGTCTCTTTACAGAAATCATAGCGGCTCTGGGTGGACCTGGTATGAATCTTTAGTAGTTCTGGTTAATAATTCAGAACAGCATGTGGGCCTCTACTGTAGTATACGGGAGTCTTCACACTTTGAGTCTGAAGTCAAATTAAGACCTTTCGCTGCCCCCTTTTTAACCTTAAGTTTATGCTTAACTTTAATTTTGTTAACGGCATTTTTATATCCTTTGAGGACTCGGAAACACTCCTCAAAGGAATGATTATAATTTAAGTGTGTAACACGGAATTTTCAGACTTTGAACACAAGAATAAAATTCAATTTAGTTGATAGTTCATAAACAAAAATGAACAAACTAAGAAAAACTTACGTTTCGAGATATAAACACAAAGAAAAGCTTACGTTTCGATATATAAACACGAAGAAAAGCTTAAGTTTCGAGATATAAACATAAACAAACAACACAGACAATTTTGAAGTTTACAAACTATATAAACTGACGTAAGGTTTAAGTCTTTTAGTCGTTTTTTTAAGCACTTTGATCAAAAGAAAATGGAACACAGCCTCGTTTCCTTCCCTTAAATGTGTACTTTTGTCTCACTCGTTAACTGACTGACGAGTCCTTTTCTTATAGGTGCGATTTCGGGCAGCGATTTCGAAACCTTCCAGAAATTTCTGCGACCCACAACGCCTCTCTTCCGAAATTCCTCTCAAAACGAGGAAGGGGTCCTTTTAATGTCGTATTCTTTTGAATAAACTACTATTTTATATTGATAAGAATAATTTTTAAAGTTACTCGGCTTCTATCATCATTAATGGACTACTTTTTCCAAATTTGAGAATCTTCTTTATCATGTTTTAAGAACCAGTAAACAACTTTTTAATGCTCCATTCAACTATAAATGTTGTGCAATTGTTGCCTACTTTAAGTTTTGTTTTGGGGTGTTCCCTAGTTTCGTTAAACTAAGGTTTTTCTTAAATTTATAATGATTTTCTATACAAAACTTTTGACTTTTCAGTTTTATTCAAGGATACATGACACTACAGCGATGTTTAATGTGTTAAATATTGTAGCTGTTTTTATTAAAAACAATAAATAGATTAGTATCGTATTTTCACATCTACTGACGCTGATAGTAAACCTCTTTTGACCTTTTATATAGTATTGTATGCCGCTCTTGTTTCATAAATCCATTATGCAGTTAATTAGGCTTATTATTAATTAATTTGGCGTCATTTTGCTATACTTTTTCTATAGGTAATAAATTAATGTTTTTAACTGATTAATATCCACGCACAAAAGAAGAAAATTCATTAATACACTTTCTTATTTTTATACTCTATGTTCCATATTAATTAAAAATAATAATTTATTACATACAAATGAAGTGTATCGCTTACTATACAGAGGCGATAGCAAAATGATACCAAATTAATTTGGAGATTCATATCCCCTTCTTATCGAATTTTCCAGAAACGACAATTCGATGATAATATTACTTTATTGCGTTTGAATAACATATTCAAAAGATCATTAAAGAACGTAATTTCATTACATTTAAGAACGTTCCATTTCTGTTTTATTAATTTGAAGCTACTGAAGATAAAAGCCGTTTTAAGAACGTTATTACAACACCGTTGTACATTTGATGTTAGTGAAGAACGCTTTCTAAACTTTGTAGCATAAAGCTATGAACGTACTTTTGTTTTGTTTGTATGTAGTCACCTATAGTACGTAATATACAATCACCTCTACAAGATGCTTCGTTATAACCCCTAAAATACACGATATTTATAACTATCTGACAACTACAGTATCTAAACTATCTGATTAATTCAACTATAAACCGAGTCTACTAACCATGTTTGTTTTTATGGTACAAACCTATTAAAAAATTAAATTTATTATTTAAACCTATTAAAATATACAATTTTGGATGGATAGCAACTTCTTTCGATCTTCACCTTTATGTATTCTATATTTATATTCTATATTCTATTATATTTAACGAAAATCAATTTCGTATGTAAATAACTGCTTTCTTTAACTTAAAAGTGCTTTCGAAACAAATCCTTTACGTTGTTAAGTAATTTCTCTCTTTGATTTAAGATCAAATTAATAACAATTGGTGTCTGATATTAAATTATTTGAAGAAAGAATCCTATTATTAATGTACACAAATGCCACGATTCTTTGCATATAAATTGCCTATAACTAAGTAATTATTTCCCCTCTAATTTATATTTTATGCAGGAAGGAGGGGAAAAGGGCGAATATTTGGCATTTCTTCTGATATCGTTCTTAATATTCTGTGTACTTCCTGAATAAAAAAAAAAAAATTCCCCTTCTATATTCTTTTTTTTGTACTGTCTTCTAAACAACAAAAAGAATTTGAATATGGAAATGGCTAATATAATCAGAGCAAAGTTCGAATAACATTTGAAGAGTTTGGAAAATAATGAAAGCACGCATATACAGGGTGTTCCAAAAGTCATCACCCCATTTGTTTTGCTTATAACTTTTGAACCAATAAAACAACAAATACTGTAGAAAGTGGAAATAATTTATTTTATTTGGAATTATGTTAGAATTATGTTGTGGTGTGTAGTGTTCCATCTTCAAATTATTGGGGTTGATCTTCTACAATCTGGAAAAAAATTCAAAAAACAATAATTAAATTAAGGTTACAGCTACTTCAGATGGGGTGATGACTTCTGGAACACCCTATATTTGGTTGTTCTTACAAAATAATTTTTCTCTGCGAATCAGTACAGTAATGTACTCGAAAATCTGTTGTTACATTTTAGACATTTTGGGATCACATAAATTATGTAATAAGCGATGTTCACTCGCTCATTTTCGCTTAGGTATTTCTTTACATTCAAAATTGTCAATGAAGCGAAAAATGAGGGGAAAATTTTTTAGCCTTAATGATTAGCTCTGAATTCTGGGTTTGTTTGGAGGTTATAATTCCAGGAAGACATTATTGTCCTTCAGCAGGCCTTTCAAAGATATTAAAGTTGTACATATTTCACATGTGTAAACATAGTATGAGATATATATATATATATATATATATAGAGAGAGAGAGAGAGAGAGAGAGAGAGAGAGAGAGAGAGAGAGTATGTGTGTGTGTGTGTGTGTGTTTGACATTAATCTCAATAATAATTTAAACAAATATATAAACAAACCAGGATTATATCTTTCCCCTCATTTTAATTGAAGATCATTCGCTGCTTCAAAGAACAAACATTACCGAATCAAAACGCAGGTGCAGTTTCGTGACTTTGTTTTGCAGTAAAATTCTTTGTACTGAAGACCACTTAATTATAATCGCAGAATCTTTATTCAGTCAAACTTCATTCTATCCCATTGATTACACGCACGCGCGTCTAATTATTTATTTCCGCCTTCGGTTCCAACCTATTTACTTTAAGGTTCAAGCTCTTGTTCTGATCTTCATTTGAAAGTTTCTGCAAAAGCGGTTGCTTCTACGGAAGGGTTGTAATAGGTTGTTATCAGTTTCATTCTAGTTGACTAAAGAATCCTTCCATGCGATAATTTTCGGTTTTTAACTTAATTACCTGATAAATTACGTGTAGTAATTACCAGCAATCTAGATTCAACAAGGAATGGGTTTATTTTCTGGTCAGAAAGTTGAAGGGTTTTATTTAAAATACACAGGGTGGCCCATAAATCCCAATCGGTTATAATTAAAGTTAAAAGACATAAAAAATCAAACAAAGTAAAAAATTTATAATAATTTTTTAAAGGTATTTATTGATTATTTTTAAAAACAAAGTTAATTTTTTTAATTAATTTTTATTTTTAATCCGCTGGATGGATTTTCATTTTAATTGTAACTGATTGGGACTTACGGGCTACCCTGTATATATATATATATATATATATATAGGTGATTTATCTTTATTTGATTAATTGCACTGCGTATCCTATTCTGAGCTTGACTCACTTTTCGATAAGAAATTATTAACTTAACCCACTTATGCCATGGGTCCCTCCCATATGTTATAGGTCAGATTATTGTTAATGGGTCCCTCCGATACGTTATAGGTCACATTATTGTTAATGGGTCCCTCCCATATGTTATAGGTCACATTATTGTTAATGGGTCCCTCCCATATGTTATAGGTCACATTATTGTTAATGGGTCCCATTAATGGGTCACATTATTGTTAATGGGTCCCATTAATGGGTCCCATTATTGTTAACAGACACGAATTTAAAGGCAAAATTTAAAATCGGTTCCGGCATAAATGTGGGTTAATTTGGGCAAACCAAACAAACAATTACTTAATCTAAGCTAATCTAACCTAAATTAATTTGATAAATTACTAAAATAAATTTGATTAAGGGAAAAAATATCTAACCCCCTCGTACTAAAATCCTTAAAAAAAAGGAAGGGTTATTTATGTAATGATTTTAAAATAAATTTAATAACAACCTGACCTGAAACTAACAAGAATAAGTTCTTAGTTTAATTTCTACGATCAAATATAATTTTCAATTTGTCTTCCGGAGAGACATTAAAGTTCGTTTAAGTTTATTACTATTGGGATAAACATACTGTGTGTATCTTAGGATTAAAATGTTAAGGAAGTGTATATATAATATATATATATATATATATATATATATATATACAGTGTATATATATTATATTCGATACGGATGGTAAAGGAAGTCCTCAAATTATACTTCGCTTCAGAATGTGAGGTCAGCAGGAACGGTTCGCAAAATTATCTCAGTAAGGTAAATATTAAATGCAAAAAAACACTTTTTTTCTACGTGAAGGTCAAAATATGATAATAAAAACCCACTCTAATGGACAATGGACAGAGTTTATTTCCACAACAGTTTCGATGCCCACTGGCACAGTGGGCATCGAAACTGTTGCGGAAATAAACTCTGTCTATTAGAGTGGATTTTTATTATCAAGGTAAATATTTTTCGCGTTATATATATATATATATATATATATATATATATATATATATCTTGGTTGGTAACCTTAGTTTTGCACACGACCCATTGTTTGATCTGACGAAGGTCAACCTCGTTGCTCCCACCTTAGACCTACAGCTTAACGTGGAACCCGAACCAAGACCTATCAAGGGTGGTCAGAAATTACAAGGTCATCGCCTGGACTCGATTTCAGGATCTCACGATCAGCAGCCCAGCGTCTTAACCACGATAGGCTACCCAAGGTACCCGTCTATTTACCTGCCATTTTTTTTCATATGGAAGAATGAACAGCTGGGTGAGTTGAGCGTCCTCTGCCATCGTCGGGAATCGAACTTGGAAACGATTAATTTGTAGTAAGCGATGCTAACCACTACACCCACGAGGTGCACACACACACACACACACACACACCACACACACACCACATATATATATATATATATATATATATATATATATAGGGTGACGCAAAAGTCAGGAGTCAAAGAATCATCACTGCATAAATTATATATTATAAATCTTTTAACTAAAAAACTAATTTTTATTTAACTTTGACTCCTGAGTTTTGCGCCACCCTATGTATATATATATATATCTATATATATATATATATATTAATATATATATATATATATATATATATATATATATATATATATGTGTATATATATATATATATATATATATATATATATATATATCTATATATAAAGGGTGTCAGGAAATGATTGCCCCCCCCCCCTGTACAGAAGAAACTGAAAGGAATAGAAAAAAAACAGACAAATCACGCGAAAGAGCGTTTAATTTTGAATAAAAAACACTTGTTTTAATATCGGGTGTTGCCCCCATTTGCAGCTCTGACGGCCATTAATCGACGGGGGTATGATCCCAGAAGTGTCTCAAAGTGTCTCTGAATCGTTCAAAATAGATGATGCCATGGTTTCTGTGGGGAAAAAAATGGTAAGAATTAAAATCACAGGAATAGAATATAATGGTTTTTATTCAGATTTTAACGCTCTTTCAAGTGGTCTCGCCGGTTTTTATCTATCTCATCTAGTTTTTGCTCTACAGGGGGGGAGGCAATCATTTCCTGACACCCCGTATATGTATATATACACACACACTTGGTTTTGCTTCCACCTGTAATATATATATATATATATTATATATATATAATATATATATATATTATATATATATATATATATATATGGGATTGAACTCAGAATGGTCCCCTGAGGTTTTTTCATGAAACCACAGACCGTGCATGGAACAAGGAACTCTTCTGGAATAATTAAATCCACTATAGTCCGAATAGGTAATGGTAAATGACAAACACTATAGTTTTTTCTTTTTCATGATGTTAGCCCGACGTGGGCAACGGGTCACTCGCAAAGAGGTCCCAAAAATATAGCTTTTTTCACCAGCAGCAGATAGGATCCAGCTTTGGGACAATAGTTACCCCTTTTCCTTTGATGTATTCAATCCGATGTGAATGCAACGAGTCTTTTGCTTATATTGAGGTTCTGAATGTAGTAGGCTAGGTGTAAGCTGTAAACCCTAGATCCTGTCCCAAAGTTGGATCCTATCTGCTTTGCAGATAGCTGGTGAGGAAGCTGTATTTTTGGGACCTCTTTACGAGTGACCCGTTGCCCACGTCGGGCTAACATCATGAAAAAGAAAAACTATAGTATTTGTCATTTATCATTACTTATTCGAACTATAGTAGGTGTAATTTCCCAGAAGAGTTCCTTGTTCCATGCACGGTCTGTTTAACATATAAGTTTTCTCAGGGGACCATTCTGAGTTTGTGTGCATATATATATATATATATATATATAATATTATATTTATATATATATATATATACATATATTCACACTTGGTTGGTAACCTTGATTTTGCTTCCGCCTATATATATATATATATATATATATATATATATATATATATATATAGAGAGAGAGAGAGAGAGAGAGAGAGAGAGAGAGAGAGAGAGTAGATACTGAATATCTGAAAGAAAAGTTATAAAAATTTTCCATAATGATAATGGCAATCGTATTATCCATAACGACATCATTACACATTAAAATTCCTGATATAAAATCATAAAAATCATTTAAAAAAAAATTTAAGTCGAAATTTAAAAGAAATCTTTTAAGTAACATTATAATAATTATTTGTAACAATTAAAAAAAAAAATTAATAATAAATAAATAATTCGTAAAACTAAAAAAAAAATCGTAAGAAAAAAAAAAAAAAAGGGAACTGATTTTGAAACCGAATGAAAAAAAAACGCGAAAACGTTTTTATTCGAATTTAGTCTCAATTAAACTGAAAGAAACCCTTCCCCCTCAAAAAAAAAAACAAAAGAAAGAAATTAAGACAAGGGAAAAACCATGGCAATAAATGAAAGGAAAATGTTGTGAAATGCTTCATTGGTTTTTTCAGAAAGAAAACTTTTGATAAAAAAAAAAATGCCCCCCAAAAAAAGAGCGACAAAGCCAAAACAAAGGAAATAAATAAACACACGATCTAAAACCAAAATCCCTTTTTTGAGAGACGAAAGAGTAACTCGAAAAAGAAAGTTTTGAAAGTGTATTGTACTTTGTAACCTCATATTTTGTCGTGTACGACATCACAGATACAGTTCAGATTCGCACAAAATGTGAATATCACAGTCTGTACACTGTAAAAGAACGTTCATATTTAGCTGAATGTTAAACTGTAAAAGAACGTTCATATTTAGCTGAATGTTAAACTGTAAAAGAATGTTCATATTTAGCTGAATGTTGAACTGTAAAAGAACGTTCATATTTAGCTGAATGTTAAACTGTAAAAGAACGTTCATATTTAGCTTAATGTTAAACTGTAAAAGAACGTTCATATTTAGCTGAATGTTAAACTGTAAAAGAACGTTCATATTTAGCTGAATGTTAAACTGTAAAAGAACGTTCATATTTAGCTGAATGTTAAACTGTAAAAGAACGTTCATATTTAGCTGAATGTTAAACTGTAAAAGAACGTTCATATTTAGCTGAATGTTAAACTGTAAAAGAACGTTCATATTTAGCTGAATGTTGAACTGTAAAAGAACGTTCATATTTAGCTGAATGTTAAACTGTAAAAGAACGTTCATATTTAGCTGAATGTTAACCTGTAAAAGAACGTTCATATTTAGCTGAATGTTAAACTGTAAAAGAACGTTCATATTTAGCTGAACGTAGAACTGTAAAAGAACGTTCATATTTAGCTGAATGTTAAACTGTAAAAGAACGTTCATATTTAGCTGAATGCTAAATTGTAAAAGAACGTTCATATTTAGCTGAATGTTTAACTGTAAAAGAACGTTCATATTTAGCTGAACGTAGAACTGTAAAAGAACGTTTATATTCAGATGAACGTAAAACTGTAAAAGAACGTTCATATTTAGCTGAACGTTAAACTGTAAAAGAACGTTCATATTTAGCTGAATGTTAAACTGTAAAAGAACGTTCATATTTATCTGAACGTAAAACTTTAAATGAACGTTCATATTTAGCTGAACGTAAAACTGTGAAAGAACGTTATTATTTAACTGAACGTAAAACTATAAAAGAACGTTCATATTTAGCTAAACGTAAAACTTTAAAAGAACGTTCATATTTAGCTAACCGTAAAAATTTAAAAGAACGGTCATATTTAGTTAAACGTAAAACTGTAAAAGAACGTTCGTATTTAGCTAAATGTAAAACTGTAAAAGAACGTTCATATTTAGTTAAACGTTTTCTATGATAGTTACCACTCAAAATGACATTCAGAACGACATTTTAAGTGTTTAGAACCAAATATCAACCTCCCTTTGGAGTCGTATACTGTATAGTAATTAAGATAGTCAGAAGGTCAAATTCGATCATAGATGCCTAAACACAAAGGTTGTTTCATATCTGTCTTCGGATTTCCAATTTTGTTTAAAAAAAAGACAGGTTTTGTCCCTTTTAATACCCAATTAGGTTCCGTAACTCTTAAAAATCGCTAAAAGTAACGAATTACTGTATGTTTATAAAAGTATCAACATATTTATAGGAATTATTTACATCAAGGCACTTACAAGGAGGTATTTTAGGTCTCATTTTTAATTTTATTTTATTTCCATTAAAGTATTTTTAATTAATGTCAGAAAAGAAATTTAAAACTGAGAAAAATATTGAATGATTAATACTTCAAATAATTTCTTTTTCATGTACATTTATATATGGTTTAAATATGTATAAGCAATTTATTTAATACGGGTACAAACATATATATCAGGGAAAGGAGCTGTTTGAAATAATTGTCTTCTTGGAGACAGGGTCCGTCTGTTACTTTAGTTATTTTGAGTTAGAAAATAAAGATTATTGACTCTTTATAATCGGTTTTGGTCGTACTTTGTTTAGTTCTTGAGGATGCTTTATGTCAGTAGCCTATCAGACACCTCCTTCCTCTTCAAAATATATGGTATAGTAGACCTTATTTCCTACTCTACCAAATTTTTAAACGCAGTTAGACCCATTTCTATGTTTCAGTTCGGCTGACACGGTTGATCTGTTTCTCAATGCCAGGAATCTTCGTGAAGTTGTGCCTCAAATTTAAAAAAGTTCAGATTTAGTTTCGTTACTCCACATTTTCAGATTCAGTTTGCAGATTACAGTTTTCCTGTGGGTACTGTCTTGTTTGGGGAAGGTGTCCAACTTTTACTAGTTAAATTCAATGTACGTTTCGTGCTTTAGAGGATCAACAGGCATTTTCTCACAAATAATAACAAACGCAGAAATTCAGCCAGAGGCCAATAGGTGTTAAAATGATTCCATAACAATAGGCATGGTTCAAATATTGCAAGATAATAGGATAAAATCCAGTTTCTGAAAAAGTTCGCCTTGAAACAAAATTTCTAAAAACCATAAAAAAAAATAGTAATTGTTAATATTGTAAATAACCTATCATGACTTGAAATTCAACAATTTGTCTCTAAAATTTCCTCCGGACACACAAAAAATTACTTGTTACGATCATCGAATACATAGCTTACTATTTGCCAACCAATCCAAGTAGCAAAACAACAAGGCTCTATTTGAACTAACTATTTAAATTTGTTACCAGTAAATAATCAGGGTTATTGGAAAGCAGTCAAGTAGCACAGAGTGTCCAAGATCAGTCCAGGAGAGCGTTTTCCCTGGTAGTTGAAGGGATTTTTAGTCACCTAAATTTCTTGTACAAACTCTTAACACCGACTCGGTACGTTCAAAGTATCTAAAATCAGTATTTGTGAACATATCATTGCGTACGCATTGTGTGGACAGTCTGTTCAAAAGGTGCTGTGAAATTTTCTTAACTATAATGATAAGTTTCGTGAGAGAGTCTACTTGATCTGACTGTTCGTACTGAATGGTGACACGTACGAGGTTTTAAATATAATGGAAATATTTTTTTGTATGACAGAAGAGGGAAAATAAAAATGAAAAATTGCCGTAATTATAATAATAATAATAAGCGGTTTTTACCGTGAAAATTACATGCTTTCACTCTTTCGTGTTTACAACGAAATTGTAAAATTTTTACCAAATTATGATAATAAAAACTCACTCTAATAGACAAAGTTTATTTCCACAACAGTTTCGATGCCCACTGACATCCTCTTCGGGTGGATACAGAAAAATGAAACTGTTGTGGAAATAAACTCTGTCTATTAGAGTGGGTTTTTATTATCATATTTTGACCTTCACGTAGAAAAGTGAAGTTTTTTTGCATCTTTTACCAAATTAAATCATTATTGAATGTAAAAAAGTAAACCAATGTATTTTGTTATAAACAAGTATTTGGTTATAAACAAATTACATTAGAAGTAACAGAGCAAAACAAATTTTCTTTGTTTTTTTATTAAAAGCCACTGACAATTACTTTCGCTCTTGTCTGAGGCCCCTCCTAGGCAGAAGTGGATAAACGACAAAAGTAAAAATCATCAGAAAAAACACAGTTAAAGTTGCAACAGATTTAAAAGTCACATAACTTTCGAACTTTTAAAAGAAAGATATTTCGACGAAATCTCTTCAAAAGTTAAAAAGTTATTCCACTTTCAAATTTCGTTTTCTGGCGTATTTTAATTTTGTCGCTTAGCCACTTCTTCCTAGGAAGGCCTCATATGACGATCTAATGAAGGAAAAGTAGCGTGAACGTAAAAACTCTCCGAATAACGTCACTTTGGGAAACTTTTAGAAATAAATAATTACTTAATTCCCTTAGTGAATTTATTATCTCGCTATCTGTGAATCTCTTAATTTTGAAAAAGTGTCGGGCAGCTCTGAAAGAAATTTATGAAACAGTTTTTCTTAAAATTTCCATGTAATTTTCAGATACAAATAAAATGATTGATGTTCTTTTCGCTAATGAGACCTCTCTTTTCTCTAATCCGATAGGCGTTAAGTGCAAAACCAACTAATTAGGGATTATATATACACACACACACACACACACACACACACACACACACATATATATATATTATATATATATATATAATATATATATATATATATATATATATATATATATATATATATATATATATATATATATGTTGTTGGGTTTTGAACAATTGTTCATGATCAACCTGTGTTCGACACCTTTGCAGCATCCCGCCTCATTTTCTGGATTTTTCTGGTACTCATTCATCTACCAACCAAAGGAAAGATGAATAGCTGGGTGAGCTGCGCGCCCCCTGACCACGACGGGAATCGGATCCATGGCCAATGGATTTGCAGGCAACGATGCTAACCATTACATCATATACAGGGCGTCCCATAAGCCTGGTCTCATAGGAAAATTTATTTTAAATTAAATTTACAAAAGTAGTACATTAAAACTAAAAAAAAATGTTCAAATTGATGTCATTCTTGTTGTTCGCAAATGTTCATACGATGTTCCAAACTTAAACGTACACGTGCCAAAGTCTTTGGTGTGATTTGTGCACAAACAGCACGGATATTTTCTTTAAGGTCTTCAGTGATACGTGGACGGTCAATGAACGCAACAGACTTAACAGCCATTGGCGTGTTATTCTACCCGCAACCAAAGAAAGGTCCCAAAACAAGACATCAATTTGAACATTTGTTTTAGTTATAATGTATTATTTTGTAAATTTAATCTAAATTAAATTTTTCTATGAGATCGGATTTATGGAATACCCTGTATATATATATATATATATATATATATATATATATATATGATGAATAAAACCACGAAGGAAAGGAAACACAAAATGGTGTTTCCTTTCCTTCGTGGTTTTATTCATCATAAATATTTTTCACGTGTTACTTTCGTGAAATAATTTTCATATATATATATATATATATATATATTTATATTTATAGAACACCCTGTATATATATATATATATACACAGTATACTAGATGCCTCCCCCCCCCCCAAAAAAAAGAAATGTCTCCATTCCTAAATAAATGTTCTAAGCTAAAAAAAAGGAATTATACACGAAGACGACGCAATAAGTATGTAAAAAGCGAGATTTTATTAATCTTAATTAAACAACATATTGAGTGTAATCTCCACTTTTTTTTTTGTAACACATTATTCAACCTTACACAAATGTTTGACATAATTTTCGGAAGTTGCTCACCTGGGATGGTCTTGATTATCTCCCAGTCTTCATTCAGGTCTTCAAATGTCTTAGGCTTGGTAGAATAGATTCTGTTTTTTATGTAATCTCACCCAAAACAAAAGTTAGGGGTGTTAGGTTAAATGAGTATGGGGGTATCCCAGTGACTCATGAAGGGAGCTTAGTCGGCCGGAAAAATGTTTCCTCAAAAAGTTGCGAGTTTAACAAGCAGTGTGTGAGGTGTTCCATCCTGCTTTCCTTAAAGACTATTATAGCCTCATAAGTCCTTCTTTGGCCTTACTAGGCTATAGTCTATGTAGCGGATTCGTCCTGTCCTAATTTTGTTGAAATTAGGAAAAGGTTATTGCTTTAAGTTTAAAATGGTGAAAGAACGGTTTTAATATACAATATTTATTAGTTATTAAGTAATAAAAGATTAAAAATGTACGAGTATATGCATATAGGTAGCTGTGAAATAAAAAAACCAGCTCTGTTATCTTTCTGAAGAAGAACCCCCCCAATAATACTCACTCGTAAAATATATATATATATATATATATATATATATATATTATTCAAGTAGAACGTAATTTAATGTACCTTAACCTAACCTAGCCTAACTGAAACTCAAGGAAATCGAAATCTACTTTATTCCAGTCTGCGTTATTTTAGTTCCTCAGAGACAGAGACAAAGGAGAAGAATAAAATAAAAAGGAGACAAAGACTTAAGATCTTATTTTGTTATCTCCAATCTCCCTGGGATCACAACTTGGCTTTAACATTTCTTAAATTTTTAGATTTTTCACCTCGAATAATGGTATGGCGCGAAAAAAAATTCAATTTATTTACCTTCCATATATTATATATATATATATATATATATATATATATATATATATATATATTATATATATATATATATATATATATATATGTGTGTGTGTGTGTGTGTGTGTGTGTGTAATTTGTTGACAAGTTCAATTCCAAAACATAGTTAATATGCGGTGACTTTAACTTTCCTTTTCGCTACATGGATGAGATGCCATTTCGTAATTTACGTTAAAAAAGGTTTACATGGCAACGTTATACCAACCAAACATCAAGTTTAAACAGAGATGTTGATAATTATAATGGAAAAAGTGCAGTTGCTGTTCAAGTTGTATACATAGCTACGACGTGAAAGTAGACTATATTTATCGCATGTAATATCACAATATCGATATGAGCAATTGAGCATGCAGTGATAAAGATAGTACTTGCTAATCTAGCTACCCTAACCTAGCCAAACCTTAACTAACCTAACCTAGCCTACCCTAACCTAGCCAAACCTTAACTAACCTAACCTAGCCTAACCTAACGTAATGAGGACTAACATATCTCTTTTTTTCGTTTGTAAAATGAACCTAGATTTTTTTATATACATTTATAATATTCCGAGGTACTGAAAATGTTGCCTTACACAAAAATTACCACACTATATTTGTGAATTATCACACAATCGATCTCTGCCTCGCTTATGGTCAGTTGTTCTCTCCCCTCACACGTTTGTTTTACTATATTAGAGTTGTAATTGCCACACACCATTGTAGTGGGTTGCTTAATCTAACCTAACTTTTCCTTAACCTTTCAACCTTTCAAATGTTCCATGCGATGATTCCTCATTTCGCGAAGGTCAAGCTTGTCGCCCCTCCTCTCGAGTTGACCTGGTGAAGTAGTGAGTTGGTTTCTTGTACTCTCCATCTCACATAGCCAGGTACGCCTGGCTCATCGGGGATTGTTCTGAGCCAGGCGTCTAATCTTCTTTTGAAGATGTCCCAGTGTAAGTCTTTGAGCAGCTGATTAAACAGTTTTGGTCCTCTCACAACAAAACTATTTTCTTTCAGGGTTAAGGATGTTCCCTGTCTAGCCTTTAATTTGGGAACAGGACACAGTCTTCCTTTTCTACTTTCCACTGTTGTTTGGGGAGTTACAGGGTTCAGAGTAAGATTAGGGACTAGTTTCTCCATTATTTTCCAAGTGTAAATAATGGTGTATCTCTCTCTTCTCCTTTCCAGTGAATATAGGTTTAGTTCGCATAACCTTTCCCAGTAATTTAGTTCTTTGCATCCATTGATCTTCTAGCCGTCTAATGTTTTCTTTTTTATATGGGGATGTTAGGACCGAGCAGTATTCCAATTTGGGTATGATCAGTGTTTTCAGTGGAGGAATCATTATATTTCTATCCCTTCGTTTAAAGGTTCTCAGTATCTGCCCAGTTATTCTCTTTGCTCTGTTTACTGCTATCTTATTTTGTTTTTCAAATTTCGCATCATCAGTCATTACAACCCCTAAATCTTTTGCTTCAGAATTTCTCTGAATTTCCTGTCCATTTGGGGTATAATATTCCATGGATTTTAGGTCTTCTCTTTTTCCGTACCGTAACAGCTGAAATTTCTCTGTGTTAAACTTCATAGTGTTGTCTTCCGTCCACTTGTAGATTCTGTTCATGTCGGTTTGTAGAAATCCTATATCTTCTGGGTTTCTTATTTTTCTACTTATCTTTGTGTCATCCGCAAAGAATGTTACTGTGCTGTCTCTGGTAACGTCCTCATCTATGTCAGTTAGCATGATTATGAAGAGTAGTGGAGCTAATACTGTTCCTTGTGGTACTGAGCTGAGGACCTCTAATTCTGATGAAGATACTCCTTGTACTGTAACGACTTGCCGCTCACGAAGGAAATTATATATCCATTTCCCTACTTTTCCTGTTATTCCCATATACTTCAGTTTGGCAAAGTCTGTGTATATTACATCATAGTTTTCACTACTTTCAAGTGCATCAGTAATGTTGTTGTAGTGTTCCATTAGTTCCATTACTTTACAAAATTTAGCCAAACCAACCAACCCTAAACTAATCTAACCTAACCTTACTTAACCTAGCCTTACGTAATCAAACAAAATCAAAGTTACCCCACTAGTGAGTTTAAATTAGTTGGGTGGTGGTATAATGACCTCACTAGTTAGTTAGTACCACATAAGTCTGGTGTTAGTTCTGGTCTAGTAACCCATAATTATAGTAAATCCACACACACACACACACACACACAAAAAAAGAAGGATTATACAGCGTGAGCCACATAAAAGCGGCCGCGAGAAAATATTTCATATTTCTTTTTATATGTAAAATTTTCTTAGAGCCGCTTTTATGTGGTTCACCCTGTATATTTGAAAAGTTAAAAATAAATAAATGTAAATGCATGAATTGTAAATAACTCCTAAAAACAGAAGGATTAAAATGAGAAGGTTTTATTTCGAGATAAAACATTAGGAAAAATTCCTCTCGATAGCGGAAGACAAAACCAGAGGCAATGTCATTAAAATGCATACCAAAGACTCTTTAGGAAAGGAAAAGAAATAAAGTCGAAAAGAAGATAAGAGCATTTTTCCGTCAAGAAAAACATCGTTAGATGCGTGAACACAAGCAGAATAAATAAGGAAAAAAACAAAAAGGGAGAAGGAATTGAGCAAAAGAGAGAATTAATGTGAAACAAACATTAATTTGCAAATCTCTCGATGAAGAAGAGAATACAAACACATTAGGAATAATGAGAAATATATTTTTACACATTTTCTGAAAAAGGGAGTCAAAATTCAAAATGAGATGTTAGGTCTTTAAAAGACAAAACTTGTTAATGAATACACGAGTGATTGTCACAAGGCATGATTGGTGCTGATTATAATAAACGATTTGTTTGGTCAACATTATAAGGGCCATGTCATTAAGCCGCTTCCCGGAGAAGATCAAGTAAGCTAAGTGACATTAATTCTGGGTATTAGTTGTGCTTGGGTGACCGTTCTCCGTGTTGAGATGATGTAGCGACCCGTAATTCAAATTCCACACATTAAGTTGTCATATGGCGCCCCATAGCTGTTAGTAGAGAAACAAAATCACGTAATTAACATTAATTACACTGAAAGAAACAGGATTTTTGTTACACTTTTCAGCAAACTGTATACACAGAGAACCAAGACTATGTTGAATCCAATATTTGCTAATGAATTTGCTACGTTAAAGGCGATTTTCATTTTCATTTTCATTATGTTCAAAGTAGGAGAAGTTTAGAGTGAACAAAATTCAGGTACTGAATTATTTTGACAACAAATTAATTTGTTGAAAACTATAATGAAGAAATAACATTCATATTTGTCCTCGACGTAAATTATTATCTGTTATGATTGAACAAAAACTTTTAATGTTGAATTTGCCCGGCCTTACAACATCTGATCGACTTGACATTCTATGGACAAGTTATTATTAGGTTAGCTTAAGCTAGGTTAGGTTAAGTTAGGTCAAATTAAATTGGGTTGTTAGGTTTTTTAGAGTGTTGATGTTTTTTTTTTGGTCTTGTCAACGAAATGGGCATAGGACCGAATTTGCCACATAAAAATTTAAACTACGACTTTTCAGTCATTTAAGTTAGTAATTATAATTTCCAAGGGCTAAACTATGTATTTAAATATACAGGGTGATTCAAAAGTCAGGTTACATAGGGCTTTTCTGTTTACGGTGGCCATATCGAACATGTGATGTGACTATTCCCCTGTATCATTACATAATACAGTATATCCTTATGTAACCTGACTTTTGAATCACCCTGTATAATTAAAACTTAACTATAAGATTATTCAGTTTACAAACTGAAGAAATAAGGAATTAAAATAATATGTTTCAGGTTCAGGCAATGAATGCTTTGTCAAAGAAATGTCGACTGAATTAATATATATTGAAAAATGAATACTTTGAAAAGAAATGTCGACTGAATTCATTCATGTAGGTTGAAATGAAACTAAAAATAATATGATAAAATAAAATGAAAATTACTTTATTAATTAAAAAATGGCGTTCTCGTGAACATTTTTTTGGTCCCATTTTCTTTTTTATGTGAAACAACAAAATCCGATTTTTCGTATAATGTTGACACACTTTATTTTTAATTTAATTTTATTTAAGACAATATATATACAGTTTCATATCAAATCTTTTACATCCCAAGTGACGACGTAAGACAATTGAATATATAATATTGCTTTACATATTTTCATTTCGCTTAATCAAGGAAATTTTTTGAAGTGAGGGGAACTGTTATCCGGCGAAGTACATTTATAATAAATGTACAGGGTTGACCATTAATAACTTTACCGGAAAATAAACAACGAATTTACTCGTTTCGGTAAAGCGAGTTACGGCCCACTCTGTATTTCAACCTAATCTTTTTGTTACTGCATTTGTATTTCAAAATTTAGAACTGTTCAACTGAATTATAGGCCGATCGATCACACACAGAGTAACTTAAAGAACAGAGTAATTAAAAGAGTAGCCGCGATGTAATCTGTTTATAATAAAACTACGCAAAGTTGTAGTGCCTGGCGTTAAATGACTTATTTATTTACCCTAAGATCTAAACACGATAAAAAGGCCTCATAAAGTAATTAAGGATAATTATTTCAATCGCCTTTCCTTTACTCATCACCCCTAATTATATATATATATATATATATATATATATATATATATATATATATATATATATATATATATATATATATGAGAGAGAGAGAGAGAGATAATTAAAATCAAGTTGAAGGATTTATTTCCATTAAAAAGATTGGTAACTTTTAACTAATTTCAAGAGTTTATATATTCTTGGAATCGGTAAAGTTTAGAAAGTTTTATTTACAGCGTCTGGGTTAAAAGTAACTTTTTTTTCAAGTGTTATCAATCTTCATTCAAGATATTAAGTATTTTTTTTAAATCCCAGACTGAACAAACATTTATTTAAGGCGCATTTTGTCTTTATTTAATTATTTAATAAAACTGCAAAGTAAAAAAGGAACAAAAACTCTCACATTTATCATTTCTAACCAAAACACCGAACGGCGTATAGTGAGCAGAACGTTTTGTACATTGCATTGATGGATGCCGCAGTAGCAGCGATTCAAATCCAGTAGGGGTAAAAAAATTTGCAGATTTGTTTCTGTGTATGTATGTGTTAACAGTATATTAAATTTAAAACTAAAAATAATGTAAAAGAATCTAACATGACGATAAGAAAATAAACAAATGCAGCTTCTTTGAAAATCATATCAAAGAGAAACCAGCATCCATCTCTCAGTGGGCAACACCATCCCTATGAGCGAAGTGAAAATAGTAGAGTTGGGAGGTTCGGATCCCTTTGAGTGAAGCGAAGATAGTGAGGTTGGGAGGTTCGAATCCCGATGATACTGATAATAATAATAATAATAATACGGATATGAAAGAGAAGATTGTAGACACCAATCAACCAGGGAAGTACTCCGGAGGAGACGTTAGGCAGAAGACAGGGAGTGCTGGAACTTCCGTTTCTCCTGTCACTGTCCTCCTTAGCTGATCTTTTCCTTGTCTCATGTGCCCTGTGAGCAGTCCAACATGCTCTCAAATACACACATTGCACGTATTCTTCATTACACATATATGCATTTTACACACTACACAATCTTTTCAAAATTGATAAAAAAAATGGCATGATGAGCCTCAAAGACCTTGATTTCATCTCTTTCGTCTTATATAAGGGAGGGGGGCATTTTGTCATTGCCATTGGCCCCTCCTTCGTAGATAAAAAAAATATCGAAAAGAAGAATGAAAGCGTTCAGAAAGAAGCGAACTGATAAAAGATCTTTGGTCTCCCCTAAGAGTGTTGCCTAAAAAAGTAGTTTATTTCCCTTAACTGAAGAGGTCTTGTTTAATATGTTATATGTATTCTTTTTAATCTCACTGTATGTTATAAAAACTCGTTAGAAAGAAGAAAGTATCTCACCATTGGATGAGTAATGATAATAGTAAGGATGATTTAGTAATGATAACACTGGTCTGTGTTTGAAAAGTTTTTTCCTGAGGTCAAGGTTTTTAGTTGTTTTTTATAATTTTTGCATGCTGCATTAAAAAATGTAACTCATTTTGCTCAATCAGGTCAGGTTTTTATGCTATCTCAATTTTAAAAAAATAGATAATTCGAAAATAATCGTTATGAAATTAGCAAGTTTATTTTTTTAAAACGGACTTAAATTGACAGAAACAGAGCTGGGCACTTGCGGCATATTGCGGTACTGCGGTACTGCTGCACTACCAAACCGGTACCAAACCGGTACGCGGAAATTTGAATGCGGTAGCGGTACTGCGGTACTTTCAGCGATCCTTTGCGGTACTGCGTTATGGGGGCCCGGGGTGGTAGTGCGGTGGTACCGCAAGTACCGCAGTACCGAAAAATATGCCGCAAATGCCCAGCTCTGGGTCACAGAAAATGTACAAAGTATATAAAAAATGGTACACGAGTACAGTTAATGTGGACGAAAGGGCTTTCTCAAAGACTTTCGTCTGTGTTCCACAGCTGGAACGTCTCTCTTGAGGCACCAGCAGTAGTCCGCAAGCATGTTCACATCCCAGCGGCCCTGGTACCTCTCTTCCATCACTCGAATATCCTGGTGGAAGCGCTCTCCTTGCTCCTCGCTGACATCACCGCAGTTGTCCGGAAAGTAGTCTAAATGCGAGCTGAGAAAATGCATCTTTATGGACATACATGCACCAAGAGCCTGGAAGCTCTGCAGGAGCTCCTCGACAACACGTTCGTAATCTGGACTTCGGTGGTTGCCCAGAAAATTCGTGACAATGGACTTGAATGCGAGCCAGGCATTGATCTCATTGTCCTCCAGACTTTCGTCGAATTGAGCATCTTTCATTAGCTCCCTGATCTGAGGGCCGTCAAAATACCTGCTTTCAGTTTGCCCTCACTGACGCGTGGAAATTTCTGATTCAGGAAGGCGAAAGCTCGGCTTTCTTTGTTGAGTGCTCTGACGAAATTCTTCATAAGTCCGAGCTTGATGTGCAGCGGCGGAAGTAGAATCATCTGCGGATTCACGAGAACGTGTGACAGAACGTTGTGCGAACCTGGTTCCAGGCCACGTCTTGTTGGCCAGTCGCGTTGTACGTAGTGTTGCTTGTCTGCTCGGCTGTCCCACAGACAGAGAAAACAGGGGTATTTGGTGTAGCCGCCTTGTAGACCCAGCACTAGGGCTATAACCTATAAAAAAAAAATTATATATATATATTATTATATATATCAGGGCCTAAATATATATATATATATATATATATATTTTTGTATTTTTTT
Organism: Bathynomus jamesi; assembly: GCA_023014485.1. Classification (NCBI taxonomy): domain Eukaryota; kingdom Metazoa; phylum Arthropoda; class Malacostraca; order Isopoda; family Cirolanidae; genus Bathynomus; species Bathynomus jamesi. The sequence continues at coordinate 229,667 of JAJOZX010005150.1, forward strand.
TTGTAAACACGAACATACCTTTAGGTCTCCGCATATCATCCAATTATGATGTTTGTACTTCAAAGCAGTTAGCAAAAGCTCCATGTTACTATAACTTTCAGTCATCTGCACCGAGTGACCCACCGGAACAGACGCGACCTTGTTACCATTGTAGAGTAGTACTGCTTTCAAGCTTCTGCTGAGGAGTCGATGAAGAGCCGCCATTCTGTAGGGTCATACGCTAAACCCATAGCTGCAATGAGGCCGTTGACGTTGTTACAGTAAACCAGCGAAGCTTCTTCGTTCAACGTGAAATATTCTCGAAACTCTTCTTCGCGGTTGCGATACCAGAAGAATGTTGTTTCTGGAGCTAACAAACGATTTTCGCGAAGACGTGACCCTAGCAACTGAGCAGATTCTTTGGACAAGCACAAATCTCTTGTCAAATCGTTCAACTCGGCTTGGCTCAAGAGTTTGGGTTGACTTGTCTCGGCAGTAGGTTGGTACCAGATATGTCACCGTCATCCATTTCTTCATCTGAGTCGGACGACGAATCAAAGTTGTTGGGCGGTGTTGGAATTGGAATTTCTGGTCCATGAGGCACTGGCTTTATGGCAGATGGCACGTCTGGATACTTTACGTGTTGCTTGTTTTTTCGATTTATGCCTAAAAGGAAACAGATAAAGACATAAAGATAAGATAAAGACATATCTCATATATTGTCAGGCATATTTTTGTAAGTATAAAATGAAATTCATACTAAATTCATATTAACTTACCTTGTAGGTTTGTCATACAGAAATAACAGTCAGTAGTATGATCTCTTCCTTCCTCCACACCATTGGGACACCAAAAGGTAGACACTCTCCCTTCTTGTGGCTCCAGCGCCGCAGACTTTCAACGCACGTTTTGCAGCATATGTGAGGGGCAAAGGCTTTGTCCTGGTCACCAAGTTTAACTCCAAAGTAGGCGTGACAGCTTTTCCTCACAAAATGTGTGATGTTTGACTGCCGGTCTGACATAGTGACTTTACCACAGATGTAGCAGAACCTGTTTGGGTCATTCTCGCACATTCTATTCATGCTGAAAAACAGTAATGACAATCGTAATTAGAAATAAGTTGTGTCTGTTTATTATATAGAGCTTGGCTAAAATGTAAGTCTGTTTTAAAAAAATAAACTTGCTCATTTCATAACGATTATCTAATTTTTTTTAAAATTGAGATAGCATAAAAACCTGACCTGATTGAGCAAAATGAGTTACATTTTTTAATTCAGCAATTCAGCATGCAAAACTTATAAAAGAACAACTAAAAGAACCTTGACCTCAAAAATGACGCAGACCAGTGTAATCATCAATTAGAAGGGCTCGAAACTGCCATAAAGCTCAGACGAACTAATCTGACCCATTGTTTGAACTCCTGTATTATTATTATTATTATTATTATTATTATTACCAGCATCATCGGGATCCTTTTGTTTATAAGGAAGTGATGTTACTCACTGAGCCTCGGACGATGGCCAAAATTCTTTGCGTAATGACGATGAATTTTATCGTTTGGAACATTACGTTTTATCCTGTATTTACTGCGTTCTCCTGAAAAGTCCATGTCATATACACTGAGACTGGAATTTTCATCAAGATATTTAAAATTATTTCATCGAGCAAGTGCCCTCACTTGATGACAAAAACTTCATCAAGCTTCGATGCTTGCTGGAATACTTTTCGGGAAACTGATTCCTTAAAAAATAATTTAATCGAAGTGGGTAGCAACATCTATTTTAGAAGGTTCAATAACATACTATTTGGCTGATTCCTAAAAACAAACATTTTCAACCAAAAAAGCACCCCCTCCTCATCACAATAGTTTCTCTGTTTAACAATAATAATAATAATAGTAATAAAATTAATCTTGTACAGCTCTTCATAAGATGTTGTTTTTTAGGTGTTGTTTTTTCCGCTGTAAAAACACTATATATTTCATTCTATGTTTTATGTGGATGCCTTCTCTGGTAAACAGAATATAAATGGGACACAACTAGGGATATTAATGAGTACGTTAATGTCTTTATTATCTATTACAAGTAATTAAAAAGTTCATGTTCCCAATATTAATGTTTACGTAAGAGATTTTTGTAAGATTTCATATTAGTTAATCAACTGAAGCAATACAAAATCTCCATCGAAAGAATTAAAGTGTGTGTGTGTGTGTATATATTATATATATATATATTATATATATATATATGTATACATATACAGGGTGTCTCAGAAGTCGTCCACCATAGGCTAAGAGTGTGCGATTCGGATATTTTTATTTCGATTCGATTTTCGCTTCGATTCGGCCACTTGTTTTCGATTCTCGATTCGATTCGATTCGTCTGCGACTGTGCACTGCACTCACCTATACTTTACAATTTACATGCACCAGCACCAACAGAACAACATACATGCACCAGCAACAACATACTGAAAAGCGTAATAAACAAATGAACCCAAAGAACTGGTCCAAATTTGTCACACCGCAAGGCGCGCGGACGTGATTCTGTGACAACGCAAAATCAAAAGCTGACCATGCGCATTGAGAGCACTCAGATCTTTATAAAAGCGTAATCTCTCAAATATCCAACTATTTTATAACGTTATTATATTATATATATATTTTTTTATTTTTTTTCAATTGTTATTCCACGGTTTCGACATTCCATGGTTTTAGGGTAGTGCCAGTTTATCGTCTCGACAGGTTACAGTTAGCGAATCGAAGAATCGAAATTTTTTAGCTCTAAGTCGGGTCGGGTTTCGATTCTTTTACTGAATCGACCCGAATCGACATTTTCGATTAATCGCACAGGCCTATCATAGGCTTTATTCAGATTTACGAGGTTTAGAGTCTAAATGGTTTATACAGTAAGTGATGTTTAATTACAATATATGTTCGATAATGTTCGAAAAATAAAATTAATAGTATATATATATATATATATATATATATATATATATACATTAGCCAAGGGTGTCTCAGAAGTCGCGCACCATTGGCTAATGTAGCTTCATTCAATTTAATTATTTTAAGATAGCTTTTTGATTAATTGTACATACTATTAATTTTATTATTCGAACATTATCGAACATATATTGTAATTAAACATCACTTATAAACCATTTCGACTCATAAACCTCTTAAGGCTGAATAAAGCCTATGGTGCGCGACTTTTGAGACACCCCGTATATATCGGGTGCGGCAAAAGTAACGCCCTTTTAATAATTGTATCTTTATAGTTTTATACAGTATAATTTTTTAGTTTTATATTGTATCATTTTGTTATTTTTTATTTTTACTGATAAAGTACTTATTATTTTTCTTAAAATGCCTGTATTTTTCTTAAAAACCTTATTATTTCGCTTAAAATGCTGTAATTGATTTATTTCCTTCAATAAAAGGAATAAACTAAAAAGGGCGTTATTTTTGCCGCACTCGTTATATTAAAGTTTTCCAAAATTTTTAGTTTAAGTTGTTTCAATCTACTCTCCTTCCTTTGTCAAAAAAAAAAAAAATCGCCTCATACTTCATGGAAAATTTTAATTCATCTCGATATTATTTAAAGATCTCGTCACGAGACAGGGACTTGAACTTTCTACCTTAGTAGTCATCCCTCAAGGGGGATTATGTTATAAATACCAGTTGCCAGTCCTTGTTTCCTGGTTAATGTCAGATATTTACTCGGGTAGCCTTGTTGATGTTTCTTAACAGTCTTCCCGTGGTGCTCAACAACTTCGAGAAAGAACTGTTTTTGATCTTCATTGAGTGTCATGGAGTTGTTGAATGATGATGACGGCAACTCCTCTCTCTGAACAGTCATTTAGAACCTTCAGTGCAGACAACCTTTTCTTTCTAGAGTTGTATGACTCTACGTTTGTCCATTTATATGGATTCAGTTCAAACTCGATGAAATCGGTGTTGATGTCAAGCATTTCAAAGATTTCCTGGGATTTGGAAAAAAATGAAATTGATACAAGACATAATTTGTTAATGTCTCCAAGATGTTTATCATTTACTCGCTTCAGAGTTTTTCTTTATTGGACTGTTCGTAAATGCTGCCACCACTTTGAACTTGTCATTTATGGACACTTCCTCACTGAACAAACTGAGAACATTCAAGTAGTCACTGAAGTACCACATATGATGCTTCATCACATTCAATGCAACTCATTTTCGTTCTGTACTTTGTATAAGTGACAAGTCTTTAGGAAAATCGTATCATTAATGGGAGCTTCTGTTGCCAAAGGACAACCCTTGATACAAATAAAACATAACCAGTCCCTCACATAAATAAAAGTGGTAGAGAGAATGATTTCCAAGGTGGTTGTCTCTTCTTTGGTGGTCAGTCTGAGCTGTTGCCGGAATAGGAATATTTTCAGGCAATGGATGGGTTTTACCATCTATCGTGCTTTATGGACTGTGTTCCTTAAGAGACTCATTTCTTCAGCAGCTCACACCCCAAAGAGATTTAGTAGTTTCAGCAATAGTCAAGGTAGCATCTTTATCAGAAGGATTTATTCTGTTAAGCGCTTATGTTAATTGAGCTGTCAATACTTTCTTCAGTCTTAAATGGTGATTTGTAGTTTATAACTTATCCGCTTCCAAGCATTCTTGTTCCAGTGATCCTGTAGTTGAAGAATTTGTACTGAAACTTGCTAATTCCATCATTCTGAAAGATGTTTTTATCCCCATTTTCTTTTCCTGAATTCTCACATTTATAAACTTTTCCCATTTGTTTTATCTTTCCTCCTTCTAAGGAAACTGGCGGTCAACTGATGACGTAAATCTTGAGTTTCTCTCTCTCTCTCTCTCTCCTCTCTCTCTCTCTCTCTCTCTCTCTCTCTCTCTCTCTCTCTCAGAGCTGGGCATTTGCGGCATATTTTGCGGTACTGCGGTACTTGCGGTACCACCGCACTACCACCCCGGGACCCATAACGCAGTACCGCAAAGGATCGCTGAAAGTACCGCAGTACCGCTACCGCATTCAAATTTCCGCGTACCGGTTTGGTACCGGTTTGGTAGTGCAGCAGTACCGCAGTACCGCAATATGCCGCAAGTGCCCAGCTCTGCTCTCTCTCTCTCTCCTCTCTCTCTCTCTCTCTCTCTCCTCAGGAACTCTATGTCTTCTTCAGTTACCATCATAGCCATGATTCGCTGATTCACTCATGTGCTATGTCAAACAGATGATCTAGTTCATTTTGAAAGTATTTTTCTTTCTTTGTCTGAAGCTTTCATTCTTTCTGGTTTTGTTGTTTTGTTCTTTTTAATATTAGTTCAGTAACCAAAGAGTTTCTCTAACCATTTCACTGCATTGTATGGTTTGTGTTGTAGGAATACCGGTTTTTTTGCCAGATTAGTAACACTAATTTTACAGCGAGTCTCGCATTGTGATATTAAAGGAATTTCAATAGTACTTGCCTCTTTTTCTGGCAATCCAGTACCAGAGATAGCGTCTACTAGCTGTCTTATTAGCCACACCTCGCTACACTTTGTCGTTTGACCAATTATACTATACTACTGTCTTAAATGATATTATATATATTTTTACGCAGGAAGGAAGGGCCAAGAGCGAATCTCCGTAAAAACGCCCCCAAATTAATAGTTTTCACTGCATTTAATTATTACATTTAATACTTTCTGTTATTACCAACTTTACTTGTACTTGCAAATATCTTTCTGGGAAAGAAATAAAACACCTTTAAAAGATACGGAAACTTCATTATAAAAATTTATGAAAAGTGATGTCAGATTTAATATTCCTCTATCACGAGTGACTGTACAGTGTACACCATAAATCAAGCACACATACACCCAGTTATAGAGGAGTCAGTTTCAGAGGAAAAGTCGAACCTAAATTAAATCACTGATATAATAGTATAAAAAAAATAAAAAAAATAAGCCAATTATTGTCAATAATTTACACTTTTATTGATTTTACATAAACAAAAAACTGGTTTGAAACTAATCACTAGAAATAAACAATAAATTGATTAATAAAAAAATACAAAAAACTCAAAATAATGAACTAACATGCCCTTAAGCAACAGATGTCACCAACAATGACTCATTCTCTCTTTGGACAATGGATAGGTGTTAAAAAAATAATTATCACATTGGGAATCTAACCTGTTTAGATGAGGAAACAATACACAAACGTGTTTCCATATTCTCAACATGTTCTCTTCATAAATTCGGGGTAACTATTTTTGTAATTTCTCACTATGTGAAGGGTTTATTAAATGGGAGCATTTACGACGATGGCGAGACCTTTAAATATTTACTAAATGAACTACAATTTTTGTATGAGGCGGTTTAGTTTTTTTTTTAAGCAGAATGAAGCAGAATGAAGGTCAAGACCCGTAGATTAAAAAAAAATAATAAAATGTATATATTTATGGATCACCCTGTTATATAGAGTATATTGTTCTCTTTAAATTAAAGAATTAAAAACGAACTCAACCCAACCTCCTTCTTCTCTTTTTTAACTTTTTGTTCTTCTTCATTCTCCTTTTTCTTCCGTTTTCGCGTTCTTCTCATATTTTATTTCTTCTTCTTCTTCTACTTCTTCCACTTCTTCCACTTCTTCTTCCTCTTCTTTATTCTTCTTTATTCGTCTTATTGTTCCCTTTAAACTAAAGAATTAAAAACGAACTCAACTCAACCTCCTTCTTCTCTTTTTTTCTTCTTCTTCTTCTTCATTCTCCTTTTTCTTCCGTTTTCGTGTTCTTCTCATATTTTATTTCTTCTTCTTTTTCTTCTTCTTTTTCTTCTTCTTCTTCTTCTTCTTCTTCCTCTTCTTTATTCTTCATTTTTAATTTTTTTCTGTTTTCATATTCTTCTCATATTTTATTCTTATTTTTTTCCTTTTTTTCTTTGAAAAGTTATTTAGAACCATTAATTTAACTGTCATAATCTGTTTCCACTTCGTTTCTCTTATTCGGGAAAACTCATATTTTATATATATATATATATATATATATACAGGGTAGCGCAAAAGTCAGGAGTCAAAGAAGCCAGAGAGAATGGATTTTTTCCGTTCTATGGCCGCCACTATTTTTAAATAAAAATTACTTTTTTAGTTCAAAAAAATTTATAATTTATGCAATGATATCCCTTTGACTCCTGACATTTGCGGCACCCTGTATATATATATATATTATATATATATATATATATATATTATAATATTATATATATATATACTGATGTCGATTAATGGACCAATATTACGTGTATGGACGATTACTATTTTTCAAATGTTTATATGCAAATAACTTGTTTCATTAAACAAAATTTTAGTATTCAAAGAAAAATGGTTATATTAATTTAAAACATGAAATAAGATTGTACATGGAGTAATCCAATGGCATACTTCATACTGTATTTACGAATTGTATCCTCCATACTGTATTTATATAGAACTGTATCCTCCATACTGTATTTATGAACTGTATTCTCCATTTATGAACTGTATCCTCCGTACTGTATTTATTAACTGTATCCTCCATTTATGAACTGTATCCTCCATACTGTATTTATGAACTGTATCCTCCATACTGTATTTATGAACTGTATTCTCCATTTATGAACTGTATCCTCCATACTGTATTTATGAAGTGTATTCTCCATTTATGAACTGTATCCTCCGTACTGTATTTATTAACTGTATCCTCCATTTATGAACTGTATCCTCCATACTGTATTTATGAACTGTATCATCCATACTGTATTCTCCATTTATGAACTGTATCCTCCATACTGTATTTATGAATTGTATCCTCTATACTGTATTTATGAACTGTATCCTCCATTTATGAACTGTATCCTCCATACTCTATTTATGAACTGTATCCTCCATTTATGAACTGTATCCTCCATACTGTATTTATGAACTGTATCCTCCATTTATGAACTGTATCCTCCATACTCTATTTATGAACACTAAAGTTTTAAAATACTTTATATTTTATTTATTAATTTTTTTTAGACTTTAGACGATAAAAGAGCAAAAACTAAATCCTCATAAAAAGGATTATTGTGTTCTGGAATTTAAGTGAAGTATAAAATAGTCCTTGAATGGAACAAGTTAAACAAACAAAGGAGCAACTTCGGCAAGTGATTTGACAGGAACCGCATTAGGCAGCCCCAATTCACACGCCACCAAAAACAAAAGGAAAAATTATACCTACAACCTCACTAAATAATCAGTGAGGAAAGAGTTAGAAGTACTGTGAAGTAATATCTCTACACGCATGAAAGGTTTCCTAAGAACGGGACTGTCAAAGCTCAGAGAAATGATTGAGAAAAGAGGAGTCTAAATAGAGAGAAACTGAAAAAAACCGCCGACTGCAAGTTCCAAAGTAGAACACACTGAGAAAGTACTCTTTTTTTATATGATCATGAGATAACAACGATACTAGACTACCAGATGTAGACCAGATATGAGAAAAAGCCAGTAGTGAGGGAAAAGAAAGTAATAGATACCACCAGGTAGAAGTCGGAGTCCTGGGGAAATGGAATGTTGCCATCAATGAAAGAGAATCGCTATTAAAATATGAAGTACAAAAGATGTTGAACCTGAGACCATTCGAATAGTGGTGGAAGCAACAAGAACATTAAAAAACAACAACAACAGTAGGATATCTTACCGAGTTGTGTATGTATATATATAAGGTTAGCATCTTGAGAGAGAGGAGGGGAGATCTTAAGGTAAAATATTTCTGTTCTCAACTTGGTGCTAGGATGCATCTAAAAATTCCCCTCCCCTTCAAGTCAAATTTCCCAAATTCGGAAAATCAGAAACTGTCAGAAATAAAAGAGAAAAACGAAAAATGAAATGAAGATGTTTAAAACTAAAATGTTTTTAAAGAAATAAAATTCACACTCCTCCCGCATCTCCCTCCCTCTCGTGTCATCACCCTTCACATCACTCTTTGTCTCACTCTCGCTACCGCGTTAAGTTCAGTGAAGTTGTGTTGGATTGTTTTTGTCGTATTTTGCCGTTGCTTTACTATTAATTACCCTTAGACAGCAGTATGGCACCAAAACGTAAAACATCTGCAAGTGATAGTGAAGAGAAGAAAAGTCGTAAGGTTATGACATTAGTCGAAAAAATAAAGATTCTAGATAAGTTGCGTGGTGGTATGAGCATAACATCACTTGGCCGCGACTATCACGTGAATGAGTCTACCATACGCACCATCCGAAAGAGTGAAGAAAAGATGCGTGCTATTTTCATTTAATATATTTTTATTTATCATATGTAAATATCATTATGTTTATGATTTTATTATGTTCTTATTTCATATACAATATAGGTAGGGAAATTCATTTGTGTGTTACTAAAATATCTACATATCGAAGTATTAATGGGAGACTTTACGCAGCCGCGTTCACGTCAGTGATGTAGTCGAGACCACCAAGTCCGAGACTGAGACTGAGACCGAGACCTGATCCTGTGAGACCAAGATCGAGACCGAGATCAAAGGTTCGAGATCGAGATCTACCTTCCGAGATCGAGACCCTTAAAATTCGAGACCAAGCTCATGCCCTTTCAATTTGTTTTACAATACTATGGAACTTAGACTATGTTAAGTATGTTAATAAACTAATAACTACTTTCTCAGATGTAGTGTGTTGAATGCAAAACGTGTAGCCTATAAATTAACAAATGAATATATATATACGTACTTTTTATTTATTTACTTCTTTTATATCTGTTACAGAAGGTTTAATGAACGTACCCACTAGCCAGTTTGACTTGTGCACTTATTTAAAGCATGATAGGTGCTCATTACACTTAAGGAACATCAGCATGCTCAGAAGATCTGCTGAAGTTCGACTTCTGTGGGGCCTCATTATTATGCCTCCATGGCTAAATACACGCTCAATTGGAGCACTAGAGGCAGGCACTGTTAAAACAGTCATGGCAATATTGGCCAGTGATGGGAATTTATCCCTTTTCTGGTACCAAAACTTTATTGGAGAGCAGTTGTCTAAAATATGAGATTCATCGATCTCTAAGAGGTACCGCTGCAACTGCTCCCTGCGGTTCAAAATGTTCCCAGTTTCAACGTTCTTCTGCTTGGAACGATAGCTTTGATATTTTGCCATTAGTCTCGGAACTTTGGTTTGACTGTTTTATTTCGTCATCGCTGCTGTGAGAATGAGCGCTCTCTCTCTGTATCTGCTCATTCTCCGTGCTTGAGTTTCCCGTATAGCATTTTTCCAACACCATTTCTATGAAAAATAAATTGACATATCGGTACTATAAACAGAGGCATGGCAATTAGCATAAGGTCTAAATAATATATATATATATATATATATATATATATATATATATATATATATATGAAAATTATTTCACGAAAGTAACACGTGAAAAATTATCTATAAAATTGGGTGTAAACAATGTGATTCCTTTTACATAGGTCAGACGGGAAAGGATTTGCACACACGTATAAAACAGCATCAATATTCCGTTAGAACAGGACAGTTGTCCAGTGCTCTTTTGTCCATTTGTCAGAGTTATCCCACTGTATTGATTGGAATAATGCTTCAGTTTTATTTCATTCTAGCAACATTGTTAATAGAAATATTCTTGAGTCTGCCATTATCCAACTTTCAAATAACTTCAACATAAGCAAAGGTCTTTTTCAACTCGATCCTGTTGTTTTGAATTCCTTCAAAACAAATTTAGATAAAAAGGGTAGGACGCTAAATCTTTGGTAAACTTGTATGCTACTTTATTAACTTGTAATCTTCATTTTATTTTTATATATATCGAAACTTGACTCTAAAAGGCAAAGTGTTGAAACCCGGGCAGATTTCCAGTATAAATTTGTATTTTTATAATTCATTTGATCTTGTGCTAAAAATCGATATTTTTCCTTACAAATCTGTATGCCTCTTTGTTAAGCCTCTAAATTTTAATTTTAATTTTTATTTTTACTTCTCCGTTTATTGCATATATATATATATATATATATATGTATGTGTGTAGATATGTATGTATATATATATATATATATATATATATATATATATATATATATATGTTTGTGTGTATGTATGTTATTTATTTTTATTTTTTTTTTTTTTCTTTCTGTAACCTATATATAGGCCGTAACCTTTTATGTACTTCAGTGTTCCTGAGGATGTCATTAGACGAAAGCGCTTGAGCACCTTTTTGTGTTTCCTTTCCTTCGTGGTTTTATTCATCATATATATATATATATATATATATATATATATTTTTTTTTTAACTGCAAACAACACACAGTATAATTAACGTAAAGAACGACGCTTGTATAGAAGAACGTTCCGCGCAAGAACGTTCTTCTATACAAGCGTCGTTCTTTAAGATATATGTATATATATACACACATATATATATATATATACATATATATATATATACACAGTATTACATTAATTCAACATCCACTCAGCCCAAAGAGATCTATAATGAATTTTAATGATAAAAAATATACCGGTATAATGAATTCTGTGATAATTATAAAAATTTATAATGAAATTATAACATACCTTTTATTTCCTCTTTAAGTTCTACTTTAATATCTTTATCAGCTCGTACTTCAATGTCCACCACTGTAGACCAAACTGTAGGTCAAGTAATGTTGCAATTGGATAGATGCTATTGGCAAATGGCAAGGGAACTTCATCAGCACCGTCCTTTTCAGCCATCTTGCATGTGACGAATACCCCTTTAAAGCGACGAATAATTCCTTCGGTCAGCTTGTCGATTAACTGCTTGCAGTGCCTGGTGGTTACTCTTAATTTCATAAGATGGTTATGGAGGTCCAGTAGAGTAGTAATAACCATGCTGATCGTACAAGTCAAGTCTCCTGAAAACACAGACATATGATATATATATATTTTGTGTGTGTGTGTGTGTGTGTGTGTGTGCGCGCGCGCGCGGCGCGCACGAAAACACTGAGAAACAACATAGCTCATTAAATGAACCTAATCATAACAAGTAAACCATTTGAGTGACTTCTAAAATAGTAAAGATAGTAAATAAGTATGTTAAACAAAACTTTTCACCGCGCTGAAATTTCTTTGCTTCATCCTTTTCTTAGAAACGACCTATGATATATTGCAAAATATTGGTATTTAGTATTTACCTTGGGTTATCAATGTTGCTTCTGCAAATGGAGCCAGTACTGAGCATAGTTCAGTCATAAAGCTCCATTCCCTGGAAGTAATTGCTGAAATATTGAAGTTCTTGAACTCTCCATCACATATGTCGAAGAGCTTCTTAAAATCCAAAGAAGAAAGAGAAGCCAACTGATGATAGATGGAATTCCACCTCGTAGCATTTGCTACTTGAATAGAACGATTTCTCCCAAAGACGTGTTCAAATCTGTGAAAACAAAATGATTTGCAAACATAGCGTAGCTGTCGAGCAATTAAATTGTAAAGCTTATGCTAAATATAGATTATGTTTGATAATTAATAGAATGCCATACTTTTCTTTAAAAACGGTGCTTTTGTGTAGCAGAGACGAAATTTTTCTGGCCTTGAATATTACCCCTCCGCCCTTCAATTCCTTCAGTCCATCCCCTATCACAAGCTAGAGAGTATGTGCGAAACAGGAAAGTCTCGTTCTTGCATACATGGCCAATAAGTCGCTGACCGTGTCAGCATCTTCTTTGTGCAAATCTTCCCATAGCGATTCGTCATCGAGCTCGTCAGCTGAGTCCAGCTCTTGGTCATGAACTTCATATTCAAAATCATCAACATTAGCCTTATCAGGGAACTGTACCTTGAAGGCTTTTTTCATATTAGCCGCATTATCGGTAATTACATATTTTACTTTATCCTTGATATGAAAATCTTCTAAAATTTCTTTCAGGGCACTGCATATTTTCTCTCCTGTGTGGGAGCCGGTGAATCTTTTGCACGTTAACAGTGCTGACTTAAGATGCTGGTCAGCTGGATCTAATAATTCAAAGAAACCGCATTATCAATCACGCTTCTTATGGACTATGAAAATATCAAAATTTAATAAAAATGGTTTTAACTTTTAAGGAGTGATAAATAACAAATTAATTATAAAATAAGGTGTAACCTTACCAATAACATGTGCGGTCAATCCAAGAAAGGATCGCATCCTTCTCTCTGACCATATGTCCATTGTAAAGGGGTCCATACACGCTCAGTGAAAATGCGCATGTGCACTGCACAAACTGGTTTGTGCAGTTCAATTTGTGCGTGTATGGGGGTAGTTTGCGGAAATGCGCGGGCCCCGCGCGTGCACTGTGCTAATTCAGTCGCTTCCTGAAAATCCATGCGCAGTCCCAGCAATGCACATGTCTAGTTTGAGCGTGTATGGGGAGACGTGTAGCTTTCGCTCAGTTCTTGCGCTGACACCGTGAACGCAATCAATATAAGGTCGTCTTCAGAGAGTGTAGCTGACATCTTCACTCGATGAAGGCACGGCACAACTGAGCAAAGTAGCTCAGTGCACATGAGTAGTGTATGGGCAAAGGCCTTGGCATGCGCAAACCGGGTTTGCACAGTGCACTGTGCAGCGCCACTGAGCGTGTATGGGCCCCTTAAGGGGAACAGCTACTTGCAGCTCAAGCATTTTTAACAACTCCTTTTTCCCAGATGCACACAGTTCTGGCAGCTTCAAATTTGTCACAGATGACCTCGCCTTTGGTTGGTACCTGAATTATGGATAAAGCAGTAAAAAAATTTCAAACCATTTTTTCCACATACAGTCTTTAAAGTTAAAATATTTTAATAAATGGAAATACACTCATTTGAAATAACAATAACACAGATGAGTCTCACGATATATAATTCAGTATTTCTCATTACAACAAAAATCGAAATGTACTCAGTCTCGGTACTCACTACTCACCTACTTTCACAAACTTTCATAAACTCTCTGAAGTGTGTCTGCTCAACCAGGGAAATGGGCAAAGTACATCCAACAATGAGATGCTTTACTATTGCATCGTTAATGGCCTTCTGTCTTGGATGCTCGGAATGAAATAACTTCAAGCCACCATCATGAGTTGTGGTCGAATCTGACACAAAGTCTGTAATTGTTGGTTGATTTGTCCCCACTGCAGTACTGGTCCGACTTTTCAGATACTCCTCATACCTAAGAACGTATGAACTATGAAGTAGCCTGTATGAATAATGTTAGATAACGGGCCTGACGGTCGATGAACTTTATACAGTAAGTCCCCTAGGCTACTTACGAACATAATTGGTTCCAGAAGGACATTCGTAAGTCGTTTTTTTAGGCTAGAATAATGATTTATAGGGTGAACCTATTCTAACATATTTATAAACAACCAATCTATCATATATATATACCATATTAATTACACATGCACAAATACATAGGCCTACATTCACTTCCAAAGAAGCGTGAGTGAATTTGGCTAAGTTGCTTCTTGATTAAATTAAATTAAATTAAATTAAATTAAATCTTGATTAAATGAAAATAAATTAAATGGCTCAGGAAAGAAAATCATTGTTATTATTTTTTACACAATTTTGTGTTCATAGGAGATGCTACTACACCTATAATCTACATTTTTCAGCATATACACAGTAGGCAAGTAAAACTATATTTCAGTTTTTAGGATTGGAAAAACTAACCTCTTTTGATGTTTACGTTGAAGATGGCGGGTGAACGCTGAAGTCGTTCCACTAATATCAGTTATGTAAATGCCACAAAATTTGCAAAATGCCATGTGTTGTTTTTTTTGTGGCCATCACCTTTTCCAACATTGTCTTTGTGATTTTTATAGTAAAAAATTATAACGGCTGACCGATCAGACATATTTTAGTATGATTATTTACAAATCTATAAGTCAAACTGAATACACTACACAGTTAATAAAATGGAATACAAAACTAAACTACACACTGTCACTAACAGCACGTGCCAAAAACTGATTAGGAAACAAAATAAATTCGGCTTAAGGGGAGGTGTGGCGTGATAAACGTTCCGCCGTGACATCAATGATGACGTCATTTTTTAACATTTACAATTGGCAATTGCGATTTGTTCTACGAATCGGTACGTTGTAAATATAAGTGATGTGAAGGGTTGTCGAGTTATTCTATGCTTTATTGAATTTATCGGTACTGTTTTCTTATGCTGTATTTCTTGCATTATTTTTGTGTGAAGCATTTTATTTTTTCAAATACATATTGGATGGGAGGATAATCGTTTTTATCACGCCACAGAGGTTGACAAGCCGTTTGGCAACACTAAGTGGCCTTATAATATATACTTATATATACAGGGTGTCCCGTAAGTCTGGACCCATAGGGAAAAATAATAAAATTACAAAATAGTCCAAAAATTTATTTATAATATATTTTTTATTTTTTTATTATTATTTTTATTATTTTTTTATTATGATCTTACTCCGCTGGAGTTTTATTTGTGGGGCCACTTGAAAGCCAAAGTGTACGAGGTCAAACTTCAGAACATTTTCCACCTTAAAGCACGCATTGTGGAGGCGTGTCAAGAAATTTCTGCGACTGTGATTCAGAAAGTGCTGTCGCAGTGGAGATTGCGTCTTCAACTATGTGTGCGACACAACAGCGGACACTTTGAACAGATTATGTAATAAATTTTTGGACTATTTTGTAATTTTATTATTTTTCCCTATGGGTCCAGACTTACGGGACACCCTGTATAATATATATAATTCTCTATTTAGTGTTTCCATTTTCAATAAAATTAATCTGACGGGGGCGGGGAGGGGGGGGCAATTTTTTTTGTAGCGTAACCTAAAAAAATCCAGACCCACACACCCCAGCAAGACAAACGTGGCAACTCAAAACAGGGTGACTGATTAGTGAATACCTAGAGTCCCTTACTTTTACAAACTTTCATAAACATTCTGAATTGTGTCTGTTCAACCAAGCCACCATCATGAATATGCCAATAACATGTATTTTTCATTACGGTCTCGAAAGGTGTCGGGGAGAAAAACCGAGACCGCGTCTGTCGAGACCGAGATCGAGACCTACATCACTGGTTCACGTATCCCCATTTATCCCATAATCCAACGCGGATTTACCAAACGCGCCGTTCTCGAGGAACCTAACCCCCGCGTTGGACGAGGGTTTACTGTGTATATATATATATATATATATATATTATATATATAATATACACCTCGTGAACCTCATTGCTGTTGCGTGCGTTGGTCTCTTTTTACACGAAGGTCAAGCTGATGGCCCCGCCTCTAGGTCTGGCTTGGTGGAGGAGCGAGTTGCTTTCGTGCGCTCTCCACCGTACATAGCCAGGTACACCCAGCTCATCTGGTACCGTCCTGAGCCAGGCATCTAGTCTTCTCTTAAAGATTTCAACTTTGACCCCTGTAACGTTTGTAAGATATTTTGGAAGCTGGTTAAAAAGTTTTTGCCCCCTGACAACCAGTTTTTCGATCATTTTCCATATGTAGATTATGGTATACCTCTCTCTTCTTCTTTCCAGTGTCTCCAAGAAATCATAAATTTTCTCTCTAACTATTCTTTCAAATACTTTGGTGAGGTGGGACGTCAATGACACTGGTCTATAGTTCTTTGCTTGAGATCTATCCCCTCCTTTATATATAGCGACAATGTTTACTCTTTTCAAGATGCTCGGTATTTCCCCAGTGTCTAGGGATCTTCTCCATATCCAGTATAAAGGTGTAGCTATTTTATTTTTACAGTTTTTAATCAATTTGTCTGGACCTGCAGCTGAATGTGATTTCATTTGTCCTATAGCTCTCGTTACATCTTCTGGGGTAAAATAAAAACTGTTAAACAATCTCCTTGCAATTCCTCTTCAAAGAATGCATCTATGTCAGGTATTGCTTTGTCACTTTTTGGGGTACTCAAAACTGATTCATACTGGGCTCTCAACGTTTCAGATATTTCTTTTGGATCGTCTGTTAGTTTATTATTTCTCTTCCTAGAAACAATTTGATTTCTCACATTATTTTCGGATTAACACACACACACACACACACACCACACACACACACGCACACACACACACACACACACACACACACACACACACATATATATATATATATATATATATATATATATATATATATATTATACACACACACACACACACACACATATATATATATATATATATATATATGCGCCTCGGTGGTGTAATGGTTAGCATCACTGAATACGAATCCATCGGCCCCGGGATCGAGACACGGTGACGGCAGTCGGCACGCAGCAAAACCCAGCTGTTCATCCTTCCACACAATAAAAAAAAATTGGTTGGTAGATAATGGATACTCTAGGTAGCCTAGTCGTTAAAACGCTGGGCTGCTGCTGATCGGGCGGTCGTGAGATCGATTCCCGGCGAAGACTTTGTAATTTCTGATTGCTCATGGTTGGGCGTGGTTCGGATTCCACGTTAAACTATAGATCTAAGGTGGAGTGACAAGCCTGACCTTTGTCAGAATGAACAATTCGGGCGGAAGCAAAACCAAGATTACACAGCCAACTAAGGTTATATGAAATAAAAATGAGAATTTTTTTGTCAGAAGAAAAAATAGCTTCCATGATACAGTTAGAAATCCTAAAAAAAAAAATAGGCCTAAAAATACACGTAATGAAATAAAAAATACTAAACTTAATAATAAAAACTAAAAACAAAAACTTTATTTAAAAGAAAAGTTAAAATACAATTCATAAAGGTACTAATATCGATGTTAAAGGGAGCTATAAACATCCCAAACTTTGAAACCCAAAGTTTAGAGAACGCGAAGCTGAGCTGATGAATAGCTTGGATAATTGGATTACTCGTACCTGAGGCTTGAATTCTTTATAAAATAACATCCAACTTTTCACTCCTATATACTAGTAGGACCTATTTATTTGCTGTATGTACGTGAAAACAGTCAAATTTTTCAAGCTTCTCCCGTCCGCGAGTATTTTTCTGATGGATACTATTCATTCTACGTTAGCGAAACATCTCAAGTTCGAACAGACGATCAGGGTGGAGGCTTGGATGGCGCAGTAACCATTCCGTCATCGAATACTCTGTAATTAAGCGCGATTATACACACTGTCGTAATGCAGATCAAACACACAACATACACAAACACACACAAACACACAAAATTTGACCTCGATCTTTCAGCATCGCAATATTTGAACACAAATGCAATTGCCTTCCATAATCATTTTGACGTAAATGGAAATCATCTTGAATATTACTTAATTCAGAAGATTTTAACAAATAATTAGTTAACTTTGGAAATAACATTTAAATTTTAACGGTTTACTAAACTTCCTTAATTTCTATGTTTACATTTAGTGGTAATAAAATTTTATCTCTTGAAAGTACTGCACGCACGATAAAATCAAAGTTTAATAGTTTCTAGTGCCATTAAAATTTTTTAAAGTTTCCAAGTGCCAAACTATTAACACACACACACACACACACACACACACACACACACACAACACAACACACACACACACACACACACACACACACACACACACACACAAAGGGTTAAAAAATGTAAATAGACACCATGATGATTGTCCTCATGAATAAATGTCAAAGCTCATCAATGGAATGCCAGAACGTGTGTCAGCTTTAAATAATGGAAAGGAAAGACCAGTACGATTCTAAATATATTGATTTAATAAATATGTTATCATTTATTGGCTTTTATTATCAAATCGAAAAATATGTAAAAACTGAAGGTATCTATTTATTTCTGTCAACCTTCTGCCTATTAATGATAGAAACAAAAACTGGCATGTTTCTGGCATGGAATCTGAAGCAAAACTGATGCGCGGTTCATTGCGCCAACTTTTGGATTATTAACCTTGGTTAACCTTGGTTTTGTTTATGCTCGAATTATTCATTCTGACGAAGGTCAAGCTTGTCACTCCATCTTAGACCTATAGTTTAACGTGGAATCCGAACCACTCCCCACCAGCAGCCCGGCGTCTTAACCACTAGGCTACCCACGGTACCCATTTATCTACCAACCAATTTCTTTATGTGGAAGGATGAACAGTTGGGTTTTGCTGCGCACCGCCTGCCGTCACCGTGTATCGATCCCGGGGCCGATGGATTTGTAGTCAGCGACGCTAACCACTGCACCACCTAGGCGCATTATTATTATTATTATTATTTTATTATTATTATTATTATTAGGTACTTACGTATTAACGAGGGGCCACCACATATTGATGATTGGTTAGGTTAGTTGTAATATTTTCGTTAGTTGAAAATTTCTAATACATCATATTTTTTTAAATAGCAATATTTTTTTAAATATTTTTTTAAAATTTTCTGAAAAAAAATATTTTTTTAAAAAAAAATTTCTAATGTATAACACGTATTAATTATTGTAAATTAAGTACTTATTATTATTATTTAGCGATATTATTATTTAGCGATTTACTAAAATTAAAGGAGTTTAGCGATAATATATATATATTACGTTTTATATATATATATATATATATTTTTTTTTTCTTAGGGTACGTAATCAGTATGTAGTTTAATTAATATTGCTTTATCAACCTCAAAAACCTGGGCATAATTGGTAAGCTTTTCTTATCCTGATAATGCTGGTGATAACAATAAAAGAGTTAAAGGGGTTAGAGCAATGGATCGCATCAGTTGGCCTGAGCGCTGTGCCAGTTTCTGGATCTCCTCACTGACTATTATTATTATTATTATTATTATTATTTGCGACTAGACGCATGCGCATCGTGGCTAAAATTATTTTGAAATTGTGACGTTGTTTATATATTGTTCGTATTTATAGGCTATCTCGAAAAGGAGAAAACAATTGCTACAATTGTCCATTTATTCATTTATTCCACGTAGGTTAAAATATCCGAAGTGTTTTTCACGCATTTATTAATTTTATTTGGTACTTTCTTGTTATTCCGGACCCCAGACTTTTTGTCGAAAATATCACAACTTAACCTAACCAATTGTCAAGGGCATACAGTTGATCTAACAGGAAAGCATCGATTGTTCTATTGTTATTATTTTTAATAATCTATTAAAGTCTCACTATGGATATACAAGAAATACGGTTAGGTAAACTGTATGCCCTTGACAATTGGTTAGGTTAAGTTGTGATATTTTCGGCAAACAGTCTGGGGTCCGAGATAACAGGAAAGTACCTTTTATTTATTTGGCTAGGTCTTGGCTAGTAAGGTTCTTCAAGATTAAGAACCAGACTGTAACCCTGATCCCTGAGCCTAGCCTTAGAACTAGTCCTCTTGATATACGGTAGGCCAACTCTAGGTTCAATCTCGAAGTTGGACAGCCTATACTCGAAAAAAGACACTGATAAGTTAGAAAGAGCTCGGGCTAAAACAACCAAAATGAATCCAGAACTGAGAAGTACTGTAGAATATCTAAGAAAAAATTAGCTGAACTAAATATGAATTCACCCGAAAAGCGCCGACTTAAAGGAGAACTAATTCGGGTATTGAAACATGATAAATGGCTTTGATAATGTAAATTACAGCGGGAAGTTATGTGATAAAGATACAGAGTGAATTATGAGAAAAAATGGATATAAATTGAAGGTCAAAAGATCTTGAGAGTAATCTTTAAAAGTCATTGTTTTCGTAAAAACTTAAACTTATACTTAAGTTTAAACTCCTTTGAACTTTGGTGCAGCAAACATTTCATTGTTAGACAATTCATTAGACATTTCATTAAAACATTCCAGATTAATCTTTGTGTGTGTGTGTGTGTGTGTGTGTGTGTGTTGTGTGTGTGTGGTGTGTGTGTGTGTGTGTGTGTGTGTGTGTGCACTTTTCACTCCTGCAGAGGAAAATAAAAAGCTGTTCCAAAACAAGGTTTTTTCGTGTATTAAACACCTTGTCAGGGGAGAGCCTTGAAATCGCTTTTATATTTCATGCGTTTATTCATGTAATTTACCATATATACACCTCGTACTCTCGGAGCAGTTCCGTGTATTAGTCTCTCTTTACACGAAGGTCATATATACAGGCTGTCCCATAAGTCCGGCATCATAGGAGAAATTCATATTTTTCTATTTCTACAAACCATAATTCATATTTTTCTTATGCTCGGGATGCCAATTTCCCGTCCACCATTCTGTTCAGTGACGAGGCTGTTTTTTATGGAAATGGTGAGGTAAATCGACAGAACACCCGCTACTGGTCTCAAAACAACCCTCACTGGTATACCTCTTCAAAGGAACAAGTGCATCTTGGGTGATGGTATGGTGGTGTCACTGGAGGCACCTACCTACGTATGCTCAAGGAAGAAGCATTTCCCAGTGTCTTGAACGAAGAAGGAAATTTCCCAACATGGTTCCAGCAAGACGGCGCTCCTGCGCATTACAGCACCCAAGTAAGGGAATACCTGTACCAACAATTCCCTGGTCATTGGATAGGACGTCGAGGGCCTGTGGAAAAGCCAGCTAGAAGCCCGGATCTCACGTCACTAGATTTTTATCTCTGGGGCCACTCGAAAGCGCTGGTATACGCAGAGAAAATTAGGAGTGTTGAACATTTGTGGCAGCGCATTATTGGGGCATGTAACACCATTACTCCTGACATCATTCACCGTGTGCTTGCTGACTGGGTATCACGTCTGAATTTGTTGTGTATTGAAACAATGGTGGACATATTGAGCACGTTCTGTAAATAAAAGCTTTTGTTTTGCCTTTTTTTATTATTTTTCCTATGATGCCGGACTTATGGGACACCCTGTATAATGTATAAAACGAAGAATTTTGCTGTGTTGTTGTCCATAAAATATAACGCTGTGTATATATATATATTATAAGCATTAAGAAGATTTAAAGCGTAATAAAAACATTTTAATGAGTGCATAAAAATTTTATTGGTTTATTAGAGAATTTATTTTAGGAGAAACTTAACAATTTCTACCTTAAAAAAAGTTTCAGGAAATTAAATATAACTTAATTTAATTCCCAACTTACTTCCTGAAGTAAAATTTTTACAAAGGATGCTTTTATATATATATATATAATATATATATATATAATATATATAGATATATATATAGATATATATATATATATATATAGTTTTATAGCCTTCTTTTAAATTTAGTCCCTGATTCACCTGAGCTTTAATGACTGAGGTGTATCGCTTGCAAATGCCCACTTTATCATATCCCGTCCAGTGTAATGGACTCTTAACGTCCTGACGTAAAATTAGGTAATTTTAATATGGTTTTATATCCCTTAAACAGTTTATTACTCGTATCAACGTTAAGTATATCGTTATCTTAGCCTTGGCGCATTTATAAGGCATAGGAAGAGATGCCATGCAATTGCATCGTCGCGAGATATACTTTAACTGAAGTGTAAAATCTATTTATTTTAGTATTTCTTCCCGAAAATAATTCAAACCATTTAACTGATATGCGTAGTTAACTATTTCCCAACCATTGTAAATAGTTAATTCAACTATGTTATGGTTCTACCTACCACTTGAGTTACTCGAGAAATAAAATATCGTTAGTGGGATTATCGCTTGGTTGAATTGGCTATTTAAATTGGTTATTATCGTTGTTGTATTTGTTTTGTATTTGTTGTATTTGTTGTATTTGTTGTTTGTTGTTGTTTTTAAATAAAAAGAGATGTTTATTATTTTCCCTCAAAGATAATTCAAACTAACACACACACACGCGCGAACCCAGTAAGAAAAATATATAAAACTCATTATAATGATAAGCAGCCTCAGCCTTCCAACAAAAATGCACTTGTCCTTAGCAAGATAATAAAAGACATGACGATAAAGGGAAGAAGGAAATAGGTTGCTATGGGGACAGGTTATTATTTCTTGTCAGAAGTAAGCGTCTGAGATACCTGTGAATTGGTTTGTGTTCTATATAGGTTTTGCTAATTGAGGTAAAATAGGAAATGAAGCCAGTCACAATAATTTTTGTATATACCTCGATGTCCACCTTCTCAATAATATATGATTGACAGGTCGTAGCTTCAATGAATGGGGTATCAATTTTTTGGAATTCTTTGCTTCGAATTCAAACCGTTGTAACGGGCAAACATTTGCGAAGTCGAACATGTGGGAAGTAACTTACATGGAACAACGTGAGAATCTGGTAGAAAGTAAAACTTTATAACATTCTATATCTTCTCTATTCCCGTGACCAACCCATGTAACCAACCAGTAAGATGTTAGTTCAAAATGGACAAAAATGGATATCTTTAGTTTCACTTGTACAAAAATCTAAAATTATTTTTCACCTTTTTTGCGTTTGGAAATACTGTAAATTTTGACCTTTCTGACGTTTGTGCTGTCATGTAAAGAGAGGCTAATACTTGAAGCCTTGAGATATTTAATTTGATTTGTTTCATCAAAGCCAAAGCTTATCATTATCATTATCATCATCATCATCATCATCATCATCATCATTATCATTAATATATATATATATATATATATATATATATATATATATATATATATAGAGAGAGAGAGAGAGGAGAGAGAGGAGAGAGAGAGAGAGATATATACACAAGGAGTTATAAGGATAAGAAGAAGCCTCAAAGACCTTCCGGTCCACTCTGGGAGGTTCCTGTTATTAAACTAGCTCATTTTTCTTTAAATTATTCTAGCAGTAGTAAAAAAGTGGATAAAAAAGTATAAGGCTCTCTCTCCCCACCCTCCGCTCCCTCGCTGCCAGAGGCAGGTACGGTAAAAGGTTCAAGAAAATACCTTGATCCTGAAAAGTAGCCATTTTACAGGAAAGCAGAGAATATACAAGGTAGCTCTATAATTACGCATGCACACATACACACCGCACAGGCGAAGCAGAGTTACGTTATGTTTTAGTCTTAAACCATGAGAGTATTCAGTACTTTGTCCAGCCTACTTTTAAACACATTTACACTTTGGCTTGAAACAACCTCTGAGGGAAGTTGGTTCCAGATATTAACTATTTTATAGGAAAAGAAATTGCCGCAAACAGAGGTCCGAAAATGTCTTTAGTTCCAGTTTAAACCCATTCTTTCTCGTCGGATTGGCATTAAGTGAGAACAAGTTCCTGTAGTCTACCCTGTCTATTCCATTGAGCATTTTGAAGACTTGAATAAGCTGACCGCGCAACCGTTTCGTCCCTAAGGTAAACAGATTTAGGTGCTCCAATCTCCATTGGTAATTTTGCATTCTCATTGAAGGGATCAATTTTGTAGCCCTTGCTTGTACCCTTTCTAACCTTTCTCTTTCCTTCCTAAGGGATGGAGACCAAAACTGCGCATAATATTCGAGTTGAGGTCTGACTAGTGAATTATAAAGAGACATTACAGTCTCCTTGTTCCTAAACTGGAACTGTCTTCTAATATAACCTTATATTTTTAAGGTCTTCTTTTTGACTTCTGCACAGTGCTTCGACGGTTTGAGATCATTACTTATATAGACTCCTAAGTCTTTCTTTAGATCGGTCCCAGTCAAGTTCCTTCCCAAGAAAGAGTAATCGGTCTTTGGGTTTTTGTAATCTATGTGCATTACCTTACATTTGCCCAACTTCAATGGCATCTGCCAAGTAGCAGACCATTCGCCCAACTTGTCAAGATCATTTTGAAACGTTCTTACGCCCTCCTCAGTACCTACACTATTTCCTAATTTCGTATCGTCTACAAATTTGGAAATTGTACTTAGAAACCCGACGTCTATATCGTTAATATAGATGATAAAAAGTAAAGGACCCAAAACGGAACCCTGTGGGACACCACTGGTGACGGGCGCCCACTCCGAAGCCACTCCATTTATTACCACTCTCTGCTTTCTATCTTTTAACCAATCTTCAATCCAGTTGGAAACGAGCCCGATGATTTCTAGTCCTTTGACTTCAGCCATCAATCTCGCGTGAGAGACTTTATCAAAGGCTTTTTGAAAGACGAGATACACTATATCTATTGCCTTACTTTCATCGTATAGACTATAGAGTATGCATATTATGGAAAAACTCTAACAGGTTTTTCAGACAAGATGTATGTCGCCTAAATCCATGTTGAGAATAAAAAATGAGAGAGAGAGAGAGAGAGAGAGAGAGAGAGAGAGAGAGAGAGAGAGAGAGAGAGAGAGAGAGAGAGAGAGAAAGTAGTATGAAGTAAAATATAATAAAATGAGAATGCATAGCAGGTGCCACTGAATGTATCATTCATTCATAAAGTCCAATTTTGTTCCCCTTTTGTTTTTTCGATTCACGAGAGAAAATTCTTTCATCTTTTTTTTTCTTTTTTTTTTGCCATGAAATCAATTTTTCTCCATTTTTCAGCTTCGTTGGATGAAATCGAATAAGCCAAGCTATTTCTCGAGCTTAATCCGAAAAAATAAATTAATATAAAAAATGGCTGCCACAAATTTATCAAAAAAATAAAGTCCCCGCCCACCTCTCGCCCCACACACTCAAAAAAAGGGACTAGAATCATCATTATTAATTTGACGAAAGAGGATGACGAATAAAAATTATTCCACTCTCTCCTCGCGATTATTTGTGACAGATTTATTAATCTCTAACGTAGAAGGATTCGTCATTAATCATGAAAATATTGCATAAAAGTGAAATTACGCCTAGGGTCCCTTTAACGCGACTCGATGTTGGCAGGGGAAGCGGAGCGGGGGGTGAAATTAAGTTGATTTTTGAAGGGTAAAAATGAGGAGATAATAGCTGCTCTTGTAATGATTGAATTGGAAAAGTTGTATTATATTGGGTATGTGTAAGTGTGGGAAATAAGTGAGAAATAAGTGTTCGTAAGTGTGGGAAATAGAGAAAGAATTTGTAAAAGAAGGAAGGATGTAAATAGTAAATGTGTGAATAAACGTGGAATATCCTTTTGTGTGTGTGTGTGTGTGTGTGTGTGTGTGTGTTCTTAGCTTCCTTACAAAACCGCAACAATCTTTACGATACACACCAAACAACTCACCGCGACATGTCGGATAGCGACATGAGCAATGTCGCCATAGTTTCAGATTTTTTAATTGAAAATCATTAAATATTATATGTAAAAGGGATATACCGAAGGTTTGAGTAAGTTAAGCTTGTTTAGGTTAGGTTAAAGGTATCTAAATGTGTGTGTGTGTGTGTGTGTGTGTGTGCAATTGATTCGGGTGTCTCCGGTTCCAAGTTCAAGCATCGTGCCCACCCAGTGCATGGAGAATGTAGAATATGAGTTGTTTTTTTTAAATAATATATGTTCACTTATCCCTTGTGGCATACAACAAGGCGTATTTTTACATACAAGATTCTTTTAAATTTTGAACAACTAAGTCGTTTATTTCTTCCTTACAAAAAAAGAATCTAAAGATTTTTCACAAACTATTTTGCCATTTTAATCCTGTAATGGTGAACCTTTTTGTAGGGTTAAGTCTAAATGCGTGTATTTAAAATGGTACATATTCGACCCAGTCGTCGTTATAGGGTTAAATGTTTAGTATGACTTGAAATGTTTAACCAAATATATACTGCTTACTCGAGTTTTATTTAAATTAAATTTAAATTTGTAATTTTATTTCAGTTTCCAACAGTCTGTTAGGCATATTGTGTGTATATATATATATATATATATATATATATATATATATATATATACAGAGAGAGAGAGAGAGAGAGAGAGAGAGAGAGAGAGAGAGAGAGAGAGAGAGAGTTATACAAACAATTCCCCGATGGAATAAATTCTGTGGAAAGAAAAATATTGTAATTTTCAAAATTCAGCAACAGTTAAATTGTCTGGAAAATATTCAAAATATTTTTACCAATAAAGAAAGTTAACGGAGCACTTGGGATGACGGCATATTCGGCACCCAACTTTTAAAAATTATTATTGGCCAACCTGTTTTTTTTTTTTCAACTGATTTTAAATATTTGCTGAATATTTAAAATTTTCAGTATTTTTCCGCTGATTTTACTTTTTCAGCCAATTTTTTTCCCCCTCCCCTTCTCCACTCCCCCCCCCCCATCAAGCAAGAAATTCATTCGGGACCTTAATTTAAAAACTGCATACCACATTCGGGACCTTAATTTAAGAACTGCGTACCACGTCATAACGGTAATCACACGTAACAAGAGGTTGAACGCGTTTACTCAGATAACTAATTTACGAAACGCTTTAATGATACCCAATAAAAGATTAAATAAATGACTCCATAAAAGAGGGTATTTTACTCTAAAAAAAAAGATACTGAAAACGATCGTTCCCCAAAAAATATAAATGAGAAATACCAAAATAAAAATTAACTGGACTTAAAAAGAAGCAAAATGAAATGAAAATGCTTGCAAGAGAAGAACTTGCGCCATACTTTGTCGTTGCTTTGACGTTTTAAGAGCTACAACGAACACGTAAATGAAACGTCTCTAAACGTTTCACATCTAATGCGTGAGAAGTATTTCATTAAGGGGATGTGTAACACGAAAACGTTTCCTCAGACGAGGAATTAAAGTCACTTATCCAAGATATAAGGCACCCCTTCACAAATTGTGTGTGTGTGTGTGTGTGTGTGTGTGTGTGTGTGTTTTGAATGTCTCTTTTTGAGTTTCAGTATTACCCTCCTTTAGGTGGAAAAGTGGTATTAGTTAAAATATAAAAAATAATATAACCCCAAATACCTGTATACCATTTGTATACCTTCAGTAGTAGTTCTAACTGCTGCAGGTAGTTCCAATTACTGTTTCCTCTTCATGATGTTTTCATCTCGGTTTATTTTACTTTATTTTTAAAATTACTTTTAAAAGTAGTCATCACGGAAAGGTGAAGTTTATGAAGAGGTTTCTTTCGCTTTAATTTAAAGAAAAAAAGGTCCGAGACAGACAGACGTATTTCCTTTATATTTCCTTTATATTTCTTTTCTATTTATAGTTGCTGGTCTTGTACTATTGGTTACCAAAGGCGAGATACACTGGGGCCACACCTACACTCTAAATTTGGTATTTCAAGTCTGCTTGTAAAAAAAATTCTAATTTGTACTCTTACCCCTAAAATACCTCTGCTGTTTTATATATATATATATATATATATATATATATATATATATATATACAGTTTATTGATAAACTCTAAATAGGCTTGTCTATAAATGTATATACATATATAAGATGTAAATACAGCGGATGTACTTTAGGTGCCAAGAGCAATTACACAAAATTTTTATCGTATTACTTAAACTAGTCCTGAAATACCAAATTTAGAGTATACAATGTAGGTGTGGCTCAGTGTATCCCGACTTCGGTAACCGCACAGAGAGAAATTTCTTTCAAAACAATTTTTTTTGTTAAACAGAAAATCCTATTTGAATAATTCAGGAATAAACATTTTTTTTAAGAGCAAGTGACTTTTTATATATGCATTTTTCCTTGTGCTCAAAAAATATATTTTTAAAAAATTTTGTAAAGGTTTTATTTAATTTAATCCCTTCCCCCCCAAAATATATATTTGTTTATTAAATGAAATGTAAAATATACTTACTTTGGAATTAATTATGTCCTGATTTACTACACGTCTAACTGAATTCCCTGAAATTTTATTTTTACACTAAAATTTCTTTATTTGACTCTTATTCAACCACAGGGTGCCATAAATTATTTTTGTGAATTCAACTGAAGTTGAAATGAATTTGTAAATATAATTTATGGACACCCTATAGTCATTTATGCACAATATACATACAGAAATAAATCTATAAACTTTTTTATTTTACCCCTACCGGATTCGAACCGCTCTCCCTGAGACACCTATTGCTACGCCACTCGGAGTTATGGAGGAGGTTTGACAAATCGGGATTAAAATTTTTTCCACATTACATTTTTATCACTTAAAATATTTTAGGTACAAATATTTTATTTATATTTAAAAAAAACTTTATATTCTGAAGAAAATGAAAGAAATGCATTTTCTTCAAAATGCTCGTAAAACAACTACTACTAACCCTCCGTGGACGAAATGTTTTGTAGAGTCGTGTTATAATTGCGTTTGTTTGATGTCTTAGTATTTCGTAGCGGTCATCCATAGAATTACATCCAGTTCAATTCAACTTACATTATTCCCATTACCCTTTGCGGTCCTCATCTGAGAATGCACAAAGTGAGGTATCTAGATTCGAGAAAAAGTTTCTTGACTTGAGAAAGAATGACACTCGCAAAGGCACGAAACGAGAATGTCTAGTACAGTGGTGGCGACCCATAGCACGCGTGCCCATTTTAGCACGCGATCAAATTTGCCTGGCACGCCTAAGCATAGAAATTGTTATCCAAAAAAATGAGTATAAAATAATAGACTTAATGTTTATAATTTGGTGTAATATACATAAACTTTGGTGGGCACGCGAATTTTTTTTTTTATGGTTTACATGGTTCTTTTGGCACGCGACTGTAAAAAGGTTCGCCACCCCCGGTCTAGTATTTCCTAACCTAACTAAACTTAACTTATCCTAACCTAAAGTGTGAAAACCGTGGATGAGAATGAGATAATAAGAAGCGGGAATAGAGCGATTGCAAAATTGCCTCCTCTGTGATTCTCACTCGTAGGTATCTCGTTCTTGGGCGCGGAATGAAATGAGAACGACATTGAATGGTATAATACCGTCCATAGAGGGTTAAATTTAAAAAAATTAAAAAAATTTGTACGCAAATTATTAATGACAGAAACGTTTCCCCATCAACTGATATGCAACTTTGGCTTAATTTTTTTTTAGGATAAAGGAATTAAACATTTTTTAAATAATAATTTTTATTTCAAAATTGAATTTTGTTTAGTGTAAATAAAATATGTGATTTTAAGCGAATTAACTCAAGTAAAAACTTTATTACGACATTGAATGGTATAATACCGTCCATAGAGGGTTAAATTTAAAAAAATAAAAAAAAATTTTGTACGCAAATTATTAATGACAAACTTTTCCCCATCAACTAATATGCAACTTTGGCTTAATTTTTTTTTAGGATAAAGGAATTAAACATTTTTTAAATAATAATTTTTATTTCAAAATTGAATTTTGTTTAGTGTAAATAAAATATGTGATTTTAAGCGAATTAACTCGAGTAAAAACTTTATTACATCCTCCAAACACCTTCCGTGCTATCTAATTCTCTCCTTTATGTGATATTAATGATAATTAGATCTGTCTTCCTCAAAACGTGTTTATGCTTCAAATACGACGTTTTAATAATTCATAACGGGAGGTTTATCTCTGCTTAGACAAACGTTAGCCTTGACTTACCCGAAGTTATATTAATTAATTTGGATCAAAAGTTTTTTCTTTTGTGGAATGCCGAAGGCGAATCCTATCGAAAGAGCTTATAGCAATTTTATATAAAATTATCGAAGCTAATTGGGCAATAAGGGCGGAATTATCAAGGACATATTTTAGGGACTTACAAAGAAGACCAAATTATTTTAAAATAGTTGCTTCAGAGTTTATAGATTTCTTTCAACAAAACTCTCTAAAATGTGTGCTTTTGTCTGCTAATATACAATTCGCTTTCTTACTAATCATTCTTTAAAAGTGAAGAAACGAATAAAAGCTCACACACACACACACACACACACATACATATATATATATATATATATATGATGCAAACCCACAAGGGGGTTTGTGGGTTTGCATCATTCATTCATTTCACGTGTTTAATTATGAAATTCATCGCATATATATATATATATATATTTTTTTTTTTCATTTGTTCGTTATTTCTCTTCCTCGTGTGCAGAACGCTCCTCTATACTTACGTCGTTTCTATACATTAATATACTGCGTGGTCATTGCAGTTAAATGTACATATTCACGATTTGCGAGGGTGCCCTCTTAGGGCATTGGTTTCTGCCCTATGTAAGAGAATTACGACTTCTGACTGATCGAGGCCTGTGGTGTAGTGGATAGCATATCTGACCGGCAATTGGAAGATCCTGGGTTCGATTCCCGGGCGGGTACCTCATTTTCATTTGTTCGTTATTTCTCTTCCTCGTGTGCAGAACGCTCCTCTATACTTACGTCGTTTCTATACATTAATATACTGCGTGGTCATTGCAGTTAAATGTGTATATATATATATATATATATATATATATATATATATATTAGGGATGTCACGGGTACCTGAACGGGAACCCGACCCGATCGGGTAATGTACTACTCGATGATACCCGACCCGATCGGGTAATTGCTAAAAAATCGGGTACGGGTAGTAAAAACCAAATTCTAATTTAATTTTAATTTTATTGTTTGTTTTGCAGGTTTTCTTCATATATTTTTTGTATAATATTTTTTAACAAAACATTGAAAATGGCAAATCGTAGTACGGTTTGGGACTATTTTGTCATTGATAAATTAGATAATAGTAAAGCCAAGTGCTTGAACTGCACACAGTTAATAAGTCGCGGTACCAAACCAACAAATTCTGGAACGTCTTCAATACCCGATCGGGTATTACACTTCGGGTACCCGTGCCCGATTACCCAATAAAAGCGCTGCCCGTTGCATCCCTAATATATATATATATATATATATATATATATATATATATATATATATATATATATTATATATAACAGCAGTATTTTATTATTTCGAGATATTTTTAGCCTATTTTCAATTTTGTTTTTAAAAGAAAATTTTAATTTGATAAAAATGATAAGATAAAAGTCGTGTATTGAGTTACCGGCTTTTCATTCGGGTTTAATTAAATCGATAAAGTGCCAAGCGTCAAGAGCTTACCGCTAAATATTTTATAATTATGAATTAAACGAGAAATGTACGTCTTAATTAAAATTATTATTATTACTATTATTATTATTATTATTATTACCGTTTCCAATGAGCTTTATACCACATAACTGCCAATAACCACCGAAATGACCATGTACATAAGTTGGTAATTTAATTGGTACCATAAGTTCAGAGGAGTCCTCACACAATTATAGTGCCACCCCCAAGAGTTAATAAGTAATGTCAGCTATTAACTCAGTATAAGTGGTATATTCTTGTAACACAACCAAGTAAATAACAGATCATACAAAACAACACTCAACCAATCAGCTACGAAAGAGAGAATGAACCAACTACGAAAGAAGAATGAACACACAAACCAACCAATTATGAAAGAGAGGATGAACCAACTGCGATTAAAATGACGAACCAACAAGCTACGAAAGAAAGGACGAACGAGTAAACTAACCAACCAACCAACTACGAAAGAAAGGACTGACCAACTACGAAAGATAGGATGATCCAATTGCGAAAGAAAGGACTGACCAACTACGAAAGATAGAATGATCCAATTGCGAAAGAAAGGACGAACCAACCAACCATACAACTGCCAACTTCTTCAATTTTTTATTTTATATTCAATTTATTGAAAGTCTTCGTTAAATTTCATTTCATTTCGTTTTATTTTTTTTATTTTTATCGTTCTTGATTTCCCCTTTGCGAGTTGTCTTTCCCCTTTTGAACGTTAAATTAAAATGCCTCAAAAGCCTCATAAAAAGAGGGGAATTTGTTCTATTTTTAATTTAGGTTTCAAAGATAATTTCTCTGAATTAAAATCTGTTTTGTCCAACACTCTGTGTGTGTGTGTGTGTGTGTGTGTTGTGTGTGTGTATGTGTGTGTATATCTAAATGTTGATGTAGATATATATATATATATACCGGGTGTCCGAGAATTATCTGTACAATTTGTGGCTGTTATTAAAAGTCAACCATGAAGTGTAGAAATTCCAGTGTTGTCCCATTTTACAGAGAAACTCATTAAGTTTTTTCTGATAACAAGTTTTGACAATTTTTTTTCTTTTTTGTACGCGGGTGACAGACATTGATGATTTAAAAGCAAGAATCACAGCTGCTATTGAGCGAATTGATGTGGATATGCTGCAGCGTACATGGCAACATTTGGATTATGTGTTATCAAGAATTTTATTAAAAGATGAAATTGTACAGATAATTTTCGGACACACTGGAATTTCTAAAAAACTTGTCAAAACTTGGTATCAGTAAAAACTTAATGAGATTCTCTGTAAAATGGGACAACACTGGAATTTCTACACTTCATGGTTGACTTTTAATAACACCCAAAACTTGTACAGATAATTCTCGGACACCGGACACCATATATATATATATATAATTATATATATATATATATATTATATATATATATATATATGCAAGACGTTGAACACTGAAGTAAATATTTATTACAAAAAAAAAAAACATTTTGCAAACATACATTACACAAAAAAAAAAAATTAATAATAATAATAATATAATAATAATAATAATAATAATATTATTATTATATATCATTATTATTATCATCATTATTATTATTATGACGAAAGTGCGTGTCCGAAATAATTAATTTTATTAAATATATGATGAGTTGTTCTGTGAATAATAATTATATATATATTTATTTATATATATATATATATATATATATATATATATATACCTATATATATATATATATATATATATGAAAATTATTTCACGAAAGTAACACGTGAAAAATATTTATGATGAATAAACCACGAAGGAAAGGAAACACAAAATGGTGCTCAAGCGCTTTCGTCTAATGACATCCTCAGTGTTCCTGAGGATGTCATTAGACGAAAGCGCTTGAGCACCATTTTGTGTTTCCTTTCCTTCGTGGTTTTATTCATCATATATATATATATATATATATATATATATATATATATATATATATATATATATATATATAAGTGACATCGGGTGAATAAGCTTTAGATATCAGTATTTTCAGTAAATTAAATATGTCCCATATCGTATTTAATTTTATTTGAATAATATTGGAAAATATATTAATTATAAATAGTCTAAAAATGCTTTTGTAAATTAAACATTTGAAAACTTTCGAAAATGAAATGAGGAAATATCAAAAATATGATCATTATTATTAAAAAGATATGGAATATATATTAATAATAATAATAATGATCATAATAAAAATAATAATAATGATGATGATGATGACGTAGTCTTATTGAATAATGAAGCTTATCAATTTAATAATAAAGCTTATCAATAAAGCTTATCATTATCATTATTTTTAATACTGTATTACATTTTTACCAAATTATATTTTACAGTCTTTGAATTTCATTCAACGTAAAACATTTACGATATTACATTAATAATAATGGAATATTTAATGTTTAATATTTCAATTTCCTCGAAGAGGAGTTGAAATAGAACTCGAAAGTACTCGGAGTGGATATTCCATTTTTTCTGCGGGTTACTCTATTTCAAAATAAAGAACTTTAACCGTTCAATGTGAATCCCACCCATATATATATATATATATATATATATATATATATATATATATATATATATATATATATATATATATATATATAAGAAAAAGAATAAGCTATAATAAATTAACGGATAACCGACGTAAGGGTGAGGAAGGACAGGAATGTGCACAGCGCTCAGGCCAATTAATACGACCCATTGCTCCATCAAAATCAAATAAATTCAAAATTCTTTATTTTATCAAATAAATATTACAATATTAGAATTTCGGTTACGTCACAATAATACAATGACCAATTGCCAATTGGACTATTTATTATATTTAATTTGGCCCTTAAGCTTTATTGGTTAACTCTTGTATTATTATTATTATTATTATTACCAGTACCATCGTGAGTCGAACCCCCGACCTCAGCGTCATCGTTTCGCTTATAGGGAAACGGTGTTACCCACTGAAATACGGGCGCCGGCTAGCTCAGTGAGTAACACTGTTTCCCTATAAGCGAAGTAAAGATATTAAGGTTGGGGGTTCGGATCCCGATAGTGTTAATAATAATCCAGAAGTTAGCGCAGTGGTCCACATTCGTCTGGACTGAGCCCCGTGCTAATTTCTGACCATCCTAATTATCTATTATATAACTCTTTACTTAGACGACCAGGCTTTATGACCTTGAAAATTTTAATTATTTCCCCAAATACGCAAAATAAAATGGTAAAATTAAATTATTTCGTTTTTACGAAAAGAATTTTTAACTTTTGACTTGATTTTACACAACAGACCTTTTTTTCACAGACATTTTACAGACTTTTTTACAGACATTTTACAGGCATTTTTTTACAGACATTTTACAGACATTTTTTTACAGACATTTTACAGACATTTTTTTTACAGACATTTTTTTTACGGAATTAATTAAATGTTTTACGTTCTTTAATAGTAATCTCTAAAGATCATTCCAGATTTTTAAAGAATTATAAATCCCACACTGAAAAAAAATTATTTACTTTAAACATGACCTTGAATTAAAATAGCATCCGAACAACGCTCTAAATGCTACTAGACGTTTGCTTAAACAGGGTGTCCCATAAATCCGTTCTCATAGGAAAAAATATTTTAAATTAAATTTATAAAAATAATACATAAAACAAATACTCAAATTTATGTCTTGTTTTGGGACCTTTTTTTTTTGTTGCAGGTAGAATAACACGCCATGGCTAATATGGAAGTGAGTTACTCTCGTGAGGAAAAGGCCCCAAACAAGACATCAATTTGAACATTTGTTTTAGTTATAATGTATTACTTTCATAAATTTAATTTAAAATAATTTTTCCTATGAGACCGGACTTATGGGACACCCTGTATATATGAAACCTCTACTGCACATCTCATAATGAACTTAACTTTCTGAAATAAATAATATTTATTTTGAAATATTTACTATAAATATTTCAAATATTTGAAAACGGTGCTTAAATATTTCAAATATACAAAGGCGTAGAAATTAAACATTTCATTTGTATATTAAGTTAATTTTCTATTGTTTGCTCGGGCTACGTCGTAGCCAATGTCGTAACACCGCTTGCCGTTGATCAGCGAAGTTAAGCGACAATGGGTCGGATAGTAGTTGGATGGGAGACAGTCCGCTGCGTCCAGACTATGTAGCGACCCGTGGTTCAGATTGCACGTAAAGCTGTAGGTCCCCTTAACCTTATAAGATGTTGCGAAGGAGGTTAAACAAAACCAATAATTTATTATTGTTTGCTCCTAGACGAATGCGCAGTGGGGTTAAAAAAAATTTGAAATTGTGACGCAGTTTATTTAGTGTTTGTATTTATAGGCTATCTCGAAAAGAGGAGAAAACAATTATTATATTTGTGCATTTATTCACTCATTCCATGTAGGCTAAGATCTCCCAAGTGTCTTTCATGCATTTGTTAATTTTATTTATTTGGCTAGGCCTTCGCTAGTAAAGTCTTTCAAGATTAAGAACCAGCCTGTGACCCTGAGCCTAGCCTTAGAACTAGGATTCTTGATATACAGTAGGCTTACCCTAGGATCTTTATATTGTTTCTAACCGGTAAGGTATACGACGAGACAAATTACGAGATATTCGGCAAGGTATACGAAGAGACAA
The DNA here is from genome assembly GCA_023014485.1 of Bathynomus jamesi. Lineage (NCBI taxonomy): Eukaryota > Metazoa > Arthropoda > Malacostraca > Isopoda > Cirolanidae > Bathynomus > Bathynomus jamesi. The sequence continues at coordinate 266,132 of JAJOZX010005150.1, forward strand.
AGTAACTAATTATTCCACAAAATTCATAGCTATACATTTTCTTAAGTTAAATCCAGATAATCTCTCCACATATCTTTATTTTTTATCCATATTGATTGTCTGCTAATAAATTCTAAATATTATGATAAAATCTAAGGGAATCAAACCAGTTAATTTCTCACGGACACTTTAATTTAGCTCAAAAATATCGTAAGAGGCAGTAACTGTCGCGGGTGTTTTCCCTTAAAAATAGGGACGAGTCTACTAACCTTAAATATAGTAGGATAGATTCCTTCAATACATACACACACACACACACACACACACACACACACACACATTATCAACCCGAGATTGTTTTAAGTTTGAAACTGGAATGTCATTTAACGCACATTTGCTATTTTTTAACCTTCGATTTCCAGAATCTATTTCATTCGCGGGAATGGAGTTGAAGAAAAACGTATTTCAGTGAACTGTTATCATTATAATAACTTATATAGACTTAATGCAAATTTAAACGAACTTGCAATATCAACAAAAATACCCTTCAATATACGCTTTTTTCTCTCTTTGCAACAATGTATTCAGTGAAGAAAAATGAAAAAGTCATCATTTCATCGTTGAAGGCGAAACACCACCTTGCTGTTAGGCTGAATAGGCGAAACACCACCTTGCTGTTAGGATGAACACCGAAAATAAATTCTAAAAAAATTCCCCTCACACCAGGAATGATTGCAGAAAAAGAGCCTTGATGTATCAGGCTTTACGAGAGTTAATCATTAAAAAAATGGCCTAGAAAGATAAGTATAACAAGTCATACGTGTAAGTTAACTCTCTCTCTCTCTCTATTAACACTGCAACATTTCCGGTAATGCTGTCGGGAAATATAGTCTTTCTTATACAGTATTTGTTAAATAAAAGCCTTTTTTTATTTTACTAATACAGTATTTTAAGTCACAATATATCCACGTCGATTTTCTATAATAACTGCAATTTTTTTTTGGTGTATATTATATATATATATACAGTATATATATATATATATATATATATATATATATATATATATATATATATATTATATTAAGTAAAAAGGTGTGGTACTGCATTATCTATATAAGGAGTTCCCAACCTTTTTAGGTTGACGTACCACTTTTTACCACCATGCTCTTCTAAGTGTCCCCATTAAGGAAGGAAGCAAAACCGTGAGTGAGTGGGGGAAGGGAAGGTATGTGCTGTGGTGTGGAATCTTAAATTTTCAGCCTTATCTAAAATGTTATATTTATTCTGATGATATCCATCGACATTTGTACTGAATCAAAATTTTGATTTTGGTCTTTCACGTTATCATTTAATAATTTAAAATTTAAGTGGACGGCAAATTGAATCGCACGAAAACCCGCAGTCGGAAAGGGGCTTTTTTGGGGGAGAGGGGTAGTATTCATCTACAGTTAATATCACGTTTGAAAACATTATCGTGAAATTAATTATCAGTTAGCGAGCTGCGTACTGGGGCATGGTTAATTAATCATTTTTAGGAAAGAGTGATGAATGATGAAATTTTCTAATTAATCAATGATTAACTGATTAAAAAAATTTAAAAATTAAATACTTCTGAAAAGAGTAAGAAAGAGCTTTATTGTTTCTGTTGCGTGAGATAAGACCGAAGAAAACACACTTTACTCAAACATTTAGTTTCCTTGAGTTCAAGAAATCAGCCATGGGCGGATTAGACAGTTTATACATGCAAAAAGGTGCCAAATTCAAATGATACATTACAAAATTTAAGGTAAAAATGATGCTGAAATTATGAGGAAAATTAATCATTTCCTATCATTTTCTGAAAATATTTTTTTGATTAATTTATGATTAAATTCGAAACAATGATTAACTGATTAAGTGATTAATCAGAACCATGCCCTACTGCGTACCACATAAAAAAGCTACGTGTACCGCAGATTGGGAATCGCTGATCTACACACACAGTACTATATCAAATTCGGTAATCCTTTACAATACGGTTCAAAATTATTTTTAAAAAATTAACGAGTTTAACACTTATTAAATGTGTTAAATTTGTTAAGTCGTGATATTTTCGTTAGTTTTAACGAAAATATCACGCCTTAACCTAACCAATCGTCAGGGGAGTACAGTTGTCCTAACCGGGCATAATTGGTTAGGTATTTCAAAGTTAGTTGTGTGTGTATATAATATATATATATATATTATAATATATATATATATGCAGTAGCTATAACTAACACACATTTTTGGTAAAAGTTGCTTAAAATTAATCGAAACCTACGTAAAAATTATTGAATGCCCGGTTAGGTCAACTGTACGCCCTTGACGATTGGTTAGGTTAAGTCGTGATATTTTCGTTAAAACTCACGAAAATTTCACGACTTTACAAATTTAACACACATTTAATAAATGTTAAACTCGTTAATTTTTTAAAAATAATTTCGAACTGTATTGTAAAGGATTACCTCAAATTCATCATTTGAGAAATTTTGAGAATGTAAAATTTTTAGCGTTAATAATGTTAAATAGCTTTGCCTTACATATTCCACAGTGTTACTACTACAGCATAAAGTCTTGCAAAACCATACATTATATAGTTATACAAAATATACTTATCGGTAAGCCTACATTGTGGCCACGTTTTAACATCACTTCCCATTAGACCAGAGAGGTTAAGCGACGTTGGATCTGTTCACTAGTTGGATGGGTAACCATCCTCCGCATTCAGGTGATAGAGCGGTCCGTAAATGGCTCGAATTCCACGTAAAGATGTAGGTTCCATCCAATCCCGTGACCTTAGCCTTTACGAAGCAGATTAAACAGCTTGAAACATCACCATTTTTATTTATCAACAAATGATGCGAGACTTCAAAATTAAGTACAGCAAAGAATTCACGACCACGAAAACTACTTCAGATTTGGTGTAGCAAAGAAATTTTCCTAAATGGATTCTCGAGACAGCACCGAATTGGTTGCGTAATATAAAGCCACAAGAACGAATAAAGCCAGAAAATAATTTTTGGACTCGTTCGTTGGACTTAAATTTAAAGGATTCTTAATAATACTGAAATCGCTAGTCACGTTCGTAGGTTCCAAATACGAGTTAATACATTACAGTAAAATATAATATTAAATTCATTGATTAAAGACTTTCATTGGTCGTCTGTACAAGTGACGTAATTCTTATACAGTTATAATTTTTTAGCGTAAGAATTAAAACACAGATTTTCATACGTAATTTGACGCCTAAAACTCATCTAATACTGTAAATGATCAGTAATAAATACCCTTAATTCCTTTGCCAAAATTAAAACCTTCAAAGTCATTCTATGACAACTTTCAACTAAGGATGAAAAATTCGATTCACGCCTAAGCCACGTTTCAAGAATATCGAGTGTGTGTGTGTGTGTGTATATATATATATATATATACACAGAAATTGTATTAAACCCTTTATATTGTCCTAAAAGAGAGAGAGGAAGTTCATTTAAATCGAATGAGTAAACTTTTTACATATTCAACGTGAACAATAGCTGTTAAAAAATAAAGTTAACAAAGAAGGTAATTAGGGACTTAGCTGAATATTAAAGAAGTTTACAATAAACAAAAAACAAATTGAATAAAACATTAACGCAGCAAGTGTTCAGTGTCCTCTCCATTATCATCAATGACTATTGTAGTTGATTATTTCATATGGGGACGTTTAGTTGACAAAGTTTACAGACAAAATATTCAAGATGTCAGTCAACTTCGAGAATACATTTTAACAGCATAGAATGAGCTCCATCAAGACACCATTTCTACAACAGCTCGCCAGTGGCGCACAAGAGGCTATACAATAATAAATATAGCAATAAACTTAATTTTATTTTCCTCGTGGGATGTAATCAGCCATATTGTTCATCAGTTATAAACCTGAAAAAAGAGAAAACATTAATTTCTATGGTAACGGACTTTTGTTATACCCTGTACAGCGCGAGATCTTTAGAGATTGTTGCGTGATTAGATCCTGTAAGGTACTAAATTGAGCTTCTGATAGGTGGTCTGTATATCGCCAGTATGTTGAGAGTCGTTTTAAGAATAATAATAATAATAATAATATTAATAATAATAATAATAATAATAATATAAAACTGGGAGATAGATTTTTCTTTAAAGTTCCCCCGAGACAAATATATTTAAAGGAAAACCATCAAAGGGGCAATAAAAATGGGGATAACATCAATAGAATTAAATGAAACTATTAAAAAGTGCAACAATGAGAATTACATTTTATTTGAAGAGTCCAAATTTGGAACAACGAAGAGAAAAAAAAACATTAATTCTATAATTTATTTTAAACAGTATAAAAATTATAACTCGTTTTCTATAATTTAAATTTACAACAGAAACTATTTAAAAAAAAAAAGGTAAAAAAAACAGAAAATTAACCAGATATTGCTAGCTCCAAAACTAAAAAATTGGGAAATAAGTTTTCTAACCTTAAACAAGAAAAAACCCAAGCGAGAGTAAAACCTCAAAAAAAAAAAAAATAAATAAATAAAAACCGAAAAAAAAAACCAATTTTTTTTAACTCCTTCTGAAAGCAATCCCAAAAGTTATGAAAAATATATAAAGCGAGTCGGCTACAGGCGTAGCGCTAAATTTTATATCGCTTAGAAGCGGTTTGTTTTGGGCATTTATGGGCGTAAAGAGAAATAATATACCCACACTCACGCTCTAGCGCAGAATTGGTCGAAAGAGCGTAAGACAAGTGGACGCCAAACAAATGATATGGCCCCCTCGATCCAAATTTTCATGCATTTTACATGGATGCACATAGGTCTTGGCAAGACCCTCAAAACAAGAACGTTATCAGGACCCCATTCCCCACAATCTCACATTCTAACAACTTTCGAATAACTGGAGCAATATAGTGTAAACCAAAAATGGTTTAAAATTGTGTGTATATATATATATATATATATACACACACAGGGTAATTCAAAAATCTTGCCTCAAACCTATTTATTTTAGTTTTTCTGGGGCAGGAATTTGAATCACCATATGTATATATATATATATATATATATATATATATATATATATATATTGGCCACGTCTCAACACCACTTCCTATTAAATCAGCGAAGTTAAGCGACGTTGGATCTGTGTAGTAATCGGATGGGTGACCGTCTTTTTGCGGTCAGAAATGGTTCGTAAATGGTTCGGACTTCACAAAAAGCTATAAACTCTAATTACCGTTACGCATTACTTCTGCATAACCTAATTACAATTACATTAAGTAAGTTACGTGTAACCTTATTTAACGTAACTATTCCTCGTAACGTTACGTAAATATTTTTGTCTAACTTTCATGTAACTTTTGCAAATGTAACTTTTTCGTAACAAACAAATGTTTCAAATAATTTCGAAGGGAAGCGGAAACACAAAGCGACAAATAAACTATTATATAATAATAATAATAATAATAATAATAATAATAATAATAATTATACGAGACAAACAGTACTTAAAGCGGACTACGTCGCGTGAGTGTCGTAACGCCGCTTCGCTTCGATCAGCGAAGTTAAACGACACTGGGTATGAATAGTGTAGTTGTACGTTTCAAAATGTATATTTTATTGTAATTATGTAAAAGAAAATTTCAGTATACAAGTGTATTTTTTTCTTTAGAGTGTATAATATATATATATATATATAGTTCCTTGGTCCATGCACGGTCTGTGTGTATCATATATATATATATATATATATATGTATGTATTTGTAATTAGTAGGCCCCCTATACTTTGTATTCATTAAGACCAATACAATTGTAACAGGACGTTATTTCCTGTCGCGTCATAAGTTTTGCACTGACTGTTAATATTTCAGTACGAACTGTTCATTCTTACGAAGGTAAAACTTGTTGCTCCACCTTAGACCTACAGCATAACGTGGAATCCGAACTACGACCCACCACGGGTGGTCAAAAATTACAATGTTCTATCCCGGACTCGATCTCACGACCTCTCGATCAGCAGCCCAGCATCTTAACCACTATAGTAGGCTATCCATTTATCTATCAACCAGTTTTCATTGTATGGAAAGATGAACAGCTAGGTTTGCCTAGCGCCGACTGCCGTCACCGGGAATCGAACCCGGGGCCAGTGGATTCGTAGTCAGCGATGCTAGCCACTACACCACCAAAGTACATATTGGTTCATATTCAAATATAGTTTATATTAGTTCTTTATTTCGATAAAATATTAATTAGTTTTCAAAGTTTGGGTTAAATATTGTTATTTTGTATAAGTTGATTAATTGATATTTATAAATTACTGTTTTCTTAATTAATTTTCAAAATTATTTTAACTTTTGATTCCTGTATTGGTTGGTCTTGTGGTTTCCTTTCTCGTAATTCCGTTATTGGGTTCCTGGATTTCTGAGGTTCCTAGACTTCTGAGGTTCCTAGACTTCTGAAGTTCCTGGATTTCTGAGGTTCCTGGGCTTATGAGGTTCCTGGACGTCTGAGGTTCCTGGTTTTCCTCTTGTCATATAAGTATTGGTTATTATTTGTTGTTCCAAGTTCGAAAATGCATGTCATTCTTGAATATTGTCAAAACACTCCCAGAACGCGAAAAGATCAAAGTATAGGATGGCCAAAAATTCTGGGGATTTGCAAATTTATTACGTTTACAGGTTTCCAGAACACAGAACGGAACACAAACCAAAGTTTGCTCCTTGCCAAACTGCGCAATATCGTTCAGCATTTGGCGCACTAGATCTTTGCCTGCGTGTCGGCAACGCCAGAGAAACTCGCAGAGATACGAGTCGATCATGGAACGGTGCGTACCACACCGGCGCTTGTTACCGCGTTTGAGTTGGTTCCACGTCGATTCTATCCGTTGCGTGTGTTCTCCGGTTGAAGGATCCACGAAGTTTTCGCTGTGGTTCACTGTTTTGTGACTGAAGCTGTACCCTTCGAGCTGTTCGATATACAAACAGAAGTAGTTTAGGTTAGGTTAGGTTAGGTTAGGGTAGGTTAGGGTAGGTTAGGGTAGGGTAGGTTAGGTTAGGTTAGGTTAGGGTAGGGTAGGGTAGGTTAGATTAAGTATAGGTGGTTATTTGAATACAAGTTTTGGTCCATAACCTTTTTCGTGTTTATTTCTCCAAGAAACGGATTGCAGAAATGGAATCAGCGTAGAAATCTACGTCTATGTCAAAAACATGAAAAAAATCCAATGCCGGACCTAAAACCGAAAAGACCCTAATTTACTATATTTTACACATCAAACATATTCTCGCTAATATTTTCCTTAACAATATTTTCAGCATTCATAATTTTCTCAGTCTGGGAAACAATATCCCAACTTTCAACCTTATCAGGGACGTTTCCTTTACTCAAGAGAGCGTTAACCCTAGCTTCACTTATTTTCTCAGTTTGAGAACCAACATCCAAACTACTAATATAATTAGGAAGCTGTTTCTTATCACGAATAAAATTCAGAACGCTTTCGTTAACGCTCTCCTCAAAATGCTTATCGGCATACATTAATTTTTCATAAAAATTTCGTTCCATATTACGCACGAAAAATAATCACCTTCACAAATTATATATTCCTTACCGGTATTATGAAACATATTTGACACTTCGCAATTCTCACGAGAAGCTAAATCATTCCTCCTTTCAGTCATTCGTAGAATATCTTCTCTGTCTGACGCCATATTTCGCGTTTAATTTATCTATTTTGCTTATTACCACATCTCTATCTTCATTCTCATATCATCTCACACTTATTTTCCATCCTTATCTCATAAGCTATCCGTATTGCCTCATATATATGTATACAGGGTGACGCAAAAGCTAGAAGTCAAAGAAGAAGCCAGAGAGAATGGATCTTTTCCATTCTATGGCCGCCACTATTTTTAAATAAAATTAATTTTTTGGTTAAAACATTTAGAATTTATGCAATGATAACCCTTTGACTCATGACTTTTGCGCCACCCTGTATATATATATATATATATATATATATATATATATTACATCGTCTTTCACTGACAATTCTTTTATTGTACTCATAATAAAATAGCTCAATATTAAAATCATTATGTCTATCGAACCTAGGTTTTCTTTCATATTGTCTATCATATGCTCAACAGACCTTCTTTACGGGTAACTGTCTCATTATATTTATCTTTTACATATAAACTAGGCACCAAATATATGAATTATACAGACGATTTGTTTAAATTTCATTAATTGACTAAGTTGTAAACTTGCATTTAATTTTTTTTAATTAAATTAATGACTTTAATACGTAAAAATTAAAAGGAGGAAACTATTTTAAAATTAACGCAAATTTCGCAAAAATCGATGACAAAAAAATACTGAATTAAATTAATAGCGTAAATTTTTATATTCTTTATTACGATAACATTTTCCTTGTGTATATTTATGATTTTTTTTAAAATTATTTATTAATATAATTGAAAAAATTATTTGATATGATTTATTTGAGCTTTTATTTTCGAAATGTTTCGTTCGTCTAGGTAAACATTTGGACTCAGACACATTCCCGTTACGCGAATTATTGCTTACCTGATACTGTAATTATATTGTAGTCGACCTTCCATAGTAATCTTGTAGTCGTTAGTTGTTCCAATACTAGTAGTCTTGTAGTCGCTTCGGTTTCCGTGCATAAAGTTGAAATCATCAGAGTTGCTAATTCATGGTCTATATATAATATATGTACTGTGTATATATATATAGAACAGGAATTCCCAAACTGTGGTCCGCGGACACACCTCAGGGGATTCGCGGTGATATCTCCAAAGAGAATTCCAAATAATACTACACTAACAAAAATAACATTTTGTTTGACATTTAATTTGTTTAATTTTTAACATTTTGTTTAACATTTGTGTTATATTTAAATGCTTTTTAATATTTACTCTAAAAGTTCAATCACGTGACCATAAATAAATAATCCAATCATACACTAATCTTCGCAATTTGTATTTTTTCATGGAGGCCTACATTAGTAAGTTAAGCAAATTAGCGCTATGAAGAAGGAAAAGGGTGGGTCAGCCGAAGTTACCAGGGTTAGAAAGTTTTTTTTTGGGGGGGTGGGGTGGGGTCCATGACCGCAAAAGATTGGGGAACCTTAATATTGGAGATTTATTTTCAGAGTTTAAATTTTATGAAAGCCGTGTCGGAGCATGAAACGAGTATACGAGTGTTTCACGCTCAGAAAGTTGTTCTACACAAATCATTTGAATGAGTACGTCTCAGCTGCTCGTTTCATGCCCCGCAAGGGTTTATATAACAATATGGGGTAGATGGGGGTCCTGGACAGAGCTGGGCATTTGCGGCATATTTTGCGGTACTGCGGTACTGCGGTACTACCGCAAACCGCAAACCGGAACCGCATAACGCAGTACCGCAAAGGATCGCTGAAAGTACCGCAGTACCGCTACCGCATTCAAATTTCCGCGTACCGGTTTGGTGCCGGTTTGGTAGTTTGGTAGTACCGCAGTACCGCAGTACCGCAAAATATGCCGCAAATGCCCAGCTCTGAATTTATTGGGGGGAAAGACAAGATTTGGGGGATGAACTAAGTCTTCAAAACAACAGAAAAACCCACAATATTTAAATTCTCTTCAATTTTCCAATTGTGAAATGGACTTTCGAATGGATTTTGCTCCTAATAAAAACAAAACAAAAAATAAATTTAATTACACAAGAAAATTTACGATTTAATTATATATAATTATAATAATTAACTCTTTTTATTTATTTTTTATTTTTTAGCTGCAACGATTTATAATAATAATAATATAATAATAATAATAATAATAAAACTCATTTGAATTGAAATTTTTGTCGAAAATTAAAGTTCATATATATACTGTATATATATATATATATATATATATATATATATATATATATATATATATCAGTGATGTAGTCGAGACCACCAAGTCCGAGACTGAAACCGAGACCGAGACCTGATCCTGTGAGACCAAGATCGAGACCGAGATCAAAGGTTCGAGATTGAGATCTACCTTCAGAGATCGAGACCCTTAAAATTCGAGACCGAGATCGAGATCGAGACCAAGCTCATGCCCTTTCAATTTGTTTTACACTACTATGGAAATTAGACTATGTTAAGTATATGGGAGGATAATCGTTTTTATCACGCCACAGAGGTTGACACGCCGTTTGGCAACACTAAGTGGCCTTATAATATCTACTTATATATATAATATATATAATTCTCTATTTAGTGTTTCCATTTTCAATAAAATTAATCTGAAGGGGGCTGGGGGGGGATTTTTTTTTGTAGCGCTAACCTAAAAAAATCCAGACCCACACACCCACGCAAGACAAACGTGGCAACTCAAAACAGGGTGACTGATTAGTGAATACCTAGAGTCCCTTACTTTTACAAACTTTCATAAACATTCTGAATTGTGTCTGTTCAACCAAGCCACCATCATGAGTATGCCAATAACATGCATTTTTCATTACGGTCTCGAGAGGTCTCGAAAGGTCTCGGAGAGAAAAACCGAGACCGCGTCTGTCGAGACCGAGATCGAGACCGAGATCTAAATAGCGGAGACCGAGATCGAGATCTGCAAATTGGGTCTCGAGATCGGTCTCGAGACCGAGACCGATCTCGAGACCTACATCACTGATATATATATATTATATATATATATATATATATAATATATAATATATATATATATATATATATATATAGTAAAGCCTACTTAAAGTGACCACTATCGAAACCAAATGAAGTGGTCATTTCAGGCAGTTGGTAATACTATAAAGAAATAAAGAAATAAATGAATAAATATTTTTTTATTTATAAATGATAATAATAAATACAATTTAACAACTTACAATTTTTTGTTGTTAAAATAATCTTAACTTAAAATAACTAAAATAAATAATTGTGAAATTAGGACTATTTACTTTTATTAAATTTGGCACTTTAAACTTTAGGCTTTACTGGGCTCTTAACTAAAGATATATATCAAGATATATATCAATCATGAATGAGAAATATTAATTAATTTCAAATACACAAACGATCTGATAGTTGAACATCAGGCCATGAATTTAAATAATTGTGAATTTATTAAAGGCATTGTGAGGATATTTCTCTCTTCTTGGCCCTTCCTTCATGCATATAAAAAAAATGTTTTATATTTCTCCGAAGAGAGCTAATAATAAATTGTCGGACACTTTTCATCTTTTTTCAGATATGAAAAGGATTAAAACCTTCCTTTCACCATTTCATACTGAAAGCCATAACATTTTCGAATTTCTACTAAATAAGGAGAAGACGATACCACTACCAATAGACATACTAGAAGTAATTACAGTAGTTTGTCCCGTGAAAGAAATAACTGTATTAACCTACTGGTTTCAGTAGGATGGAGCACCTCCCCACACTGCTTGTGAAACTCGCAACGTTTTTGAGGAAACATTTTCCGGGCGATTAATCTCCCTTCATGAGCCAGTGGAATGGCCACCATACTCACATGACCACACCCTGACTTTTTTTAGTAGGGTTACATAAAGGACAGAATCTATTCTACCAAGCCTAAGGTACTTGAAAACTTAAAAACCAAAGCCTATGAGGAATCACCAACATTCGAGCTGAGCTATTTCCAAAAATTATGTAAACATTTGCGTTATTGTGTTAGAAAAAAGTAACGATTACACTGAACATGTTGTTTAATAATTAAGATTAATAAACTCGTATGTTTTTGGCTTATTGCGTTTGTTTTTTGTGTATAGATTCCTTTTTCAAGCTTAGAACATTTATTTGGAAATATGGACATCCTTTTGGGACATCTGGTATATATATATATATATATATATATATATATATATATATATATATATATATATATATATATATATATAATATATATATATATATATACGAGGTGTGTTAAAAAATTCCCGAACTGGTTATGCTGCGCGTCATGTGATGCATGTTGTAGTGTGACTCAGTCTGTGTTCAAAGACGGTTAACGCTTGTTGATATCGTATTTTGTTCTCACGAAATTTACTGTTTTGTGAAGACATTTTGTGTGTTTTGTCGCATTTTGTGCATTTGAATAATGGCTACTGTTGAAGAACAACGTGTGTGCACAAAATTTTACGTTAAGCTGGGCAAGACTGTTTCTGAAACCCATGTCATGCTAAGCACAACATTTAGCAATGACGCCTTAAGTCGGACAACCACTTTTGAGTGGCACGAGCGCTTTAAGGAAGGTCCAACGTCGACGGAGGACGATGCAAGGGTGGGACGGCCTTCCACTTCAAGAACTGATGACACTGTTGCTCGTGTTCGTGAAGTGATTCGAGAGAACCGTAGACTGACAGTCAGGGAAGTCGCGGACGAAATGGACATTTCGATAGGATCATGCCACACGATACTCAAAGAGAATTTGGGGATGCGTCGTGTGTCAACCAAATTTGTGCCACGACTCTTGACTGCCGAGCAGAAAGAGCAACGCGTTGTTGCGTCTCAAGACCTCCTTCAACGTGCCAATCTTGATGAAAATTTTCTCAGAAACATCGTTACGGGTGATGAGACGTGGGTGTACGGGTATGACGTTGAAACAAAACAGCAGTCATCGCAATGGAAGTGCGCGACGTCCCCGAGACCGAAAAAAGCACGGCAAGTCCGATTGAATGTGAAGGCAATGCTGGTCGTTTTTTTCGATTATTACAGAGTCGTTCATTACGAATTCGTCCCTAGAGATCAAACAATTAATCAACAGTTTTATTTGAAAATACTGAAGCGCGTGCGAGATGCAGTAAGGAGAAAACGGCCTGAAAGTTGGAACGCAGGAACGTGGATGTTGCACCATGACAATGCGCCCACACACGCAGCGTTGTCAATTCAGCGATACCTGGCGAAGCACAACGTCGTAGTCATTCCCCAGCCCCCGTATTCTCCAGATCTGTTCCCGGCAGACTTTTTTCTTTTCCCCAAACTTAAATTTGAATTGAAAGGTCAAAGATTTCAAAGTGTGGAAGAAATTATTCAAAATGCAGCAAACGAATCGAAGGCGGTCAGGAATACGGCCTACCACGAATGCTTTCAAAAGTGGAAACGCCGTTGGGGGCGATGTATAGATGTACAAGGAGACTACTTTGAAGGGGACAACATCAATTAGATCGTAACTTCTACCAGAAAGTTTTCGTGAGATCAGTCAGGGAACTTTTTTAATACACCTCGTGTGTGTGTGTATATATATATATATATATATATATATATATAAAAGTATAAAATTTTAGTGTTTATACTCTTTGAGCAACATAAAAACTTAATGTATTCATGGTTTGCCAGTGATGATCATGTTTTATGGTTTATGACGACGGTATCTATAAATCTTATTTGGGAGAAATTACTAGATTACTTTACCATCGAGAACGCAAAAATAACACACAAAGACGAATAAGAGGATAATTTCACTGAAACTAGACCGTCCAATTCCTTTCTCTCTCTATTTTATATTTTATGTATCCAACGTATAAATTCATATTTCGGGACGGCGTTAGTTTAGACGAGTGATTTTATTGTGGAGATAGGATCTTTTTTAGGATAATGTAAAGTTATTTAAGATTATATATATATATATATATATATATATATATATATATATATATATATATATATATATATATATATATATCGAAGGATGAACTAAAAGATACAGCGCAGAGGAGGGTTCGTTCTCGCATCGTAAGGCAACGTCCCACTACACAGCCATCTTCGTATAAAATCAATTTATGATTATTGTACTTTTTTATAATATTATTGCAATGTAACGTTTATAAAATAATAAAATTATAATACTCATAAAAACAATTATTATCAGAGATTAACAATGAATCCTCGTGAGAGTAAGTCAGAAAAATATAGAAATTTCTTTTTACATATTTGATTACTGGAATACTGGATTTATTATTCTCCAAACGTGAAATTTTCCAGTACCTGAAATGAACTGACATTTAAATATGTATGATTCAGTCGAGGAATGAGTAGCATTATAAATTTGCGCAGTGCCATTCTACAGTGCCAAAAATGTCAAAAAATATTATTTCTGGAATGAATTACAGATAACCGCCAATTGAAGCGTGGTTAAGTGGTTAATTGAAATGTCAATAAATAAAGTAAATTTTTTTTAGGTTTACCATAAAACAGCTTTCATTTTGTCAATTAGGACACACGAACTGAAGTATAATGTTAAAATTTTAGTTTAGAGGGGTAGGGGCAGAGGAGGAATAGGGTATTCCCGAGATTTGGTTGGTTTAATGGAAGCTACTTAAATACTTCAATAAAACAGAAAGACGTAAAATGAAGTATTGAATATAATACTTGTTTGTGTGTATATATATGTATATATGAGGTGTCGCGAGTACAAGGGGCGAACTCGCCAGACCAGTTATGAGATAGACGGCTTTAAAATTTGTGACTGTTGTGTACCAGGGGCACATAGCACAAACACACGCATTGAAAATAATTACATTTTGAGCGTACGAGGGGGATATTTGGCTATACCAATACCAAGTTGTCTGTGAATGAGGGAAGGGTTGAACTAATCATTCGTGGAACAATCGCAAAATTGCAATGTGGGGAGTTCCTCCCTCGTACTCGCGACCCCTCAATCGTATATATATATATATATATATATATATATATATATTATATTATATATATATATATATATATATATATATATAAGAGGAGGGGCAACAAGCTTGACTTTCGTGAAATGAGAAATCATCGGACGGAGCATTTAAAAGGTTGAAATATATATATATATAGTATATATAATTTTATGGTAATTCTGACAATAAAGAAACTAAAAAAATTCTTTCTTTTTAGAAATAAAAAAGTAATATAGCAAATTTAACTATTTAACGGGATCCAGTTTATTTAACAGTAATTACGGTTAAAATATATACAGTATATGTATCATATATCTTGTTAACCTTTGTTTGCTTCCGCCCGTATTCTTTATTCCGACGAAGGTCAAACTTGTTGCTCCACCTTGAACTGCAGCTTAACGTGGAATCCGAACCACGAACACCACCATGGGTTGTGAGAAATTACAAAGTTCTTGCCCGGACTCGATGACACGACCTCCTGACACCTAGCGTCTTAACCACTAGGCCACCCAGTGTACCCATTTATCTACCAACTTATTTTTTCTGGAAGGATGAACAGTTCGGTAAGTTGCGCGCCGACTGCTTTCACCGGGAATCGAACCGGGGCCACTGATGCCAAGAAAGAACTAATAATGATGCATGAATTTCTGAGAGCGCATAAGACATTAATTTTTTGGTGAGGCATTTTCATGTTGCCAGACTTCATGAGGTTTCTCTGTCCCCCAAATGCGACAATTGTGGCGGATGAACTAATGAATCATAAATGCAGTTCATGAAACCATTCAACAGCAACAGAAGAATGTCAAGAAACTCAGGAAAATTCTTGATCTTTTATTGGAACTGTTCACAGAACAGAACAGAAATCTAACCTTGCATGGTAGTCATCTTCCAGTAACATTTGAACCACCTGAATCTCTTACACATGTTCATGCAATTTCACTTTGAAAATTTTGCCCACTATTGATTGCGGGATGTTTAGTTCATCGGATGCACGTCACAACGATTTCCGTGGACTCCTCTCAAATGCTTCCTGGACGACGGCCACAGTCTCCTCACTGATTCGAGGCCTCCCTGATCAAGATGTCATTCATTGACCCATTTTCTTTAAAGTTTTTCATCTAATTGTTAACTGAGATCCTATGTGGTATATGTTTCTAGTAATAATCAGTGAACCGTCTTCTCGCAGCCGTTATGGACTTCAGTTCTGGCAACCATAAAGTGCAGTTAACCTTTCCTTGTGTCATCGCTATTTTCTGTCAACACCAGATATGATGCGCCCTGAAATAAATAAAGAAAAACTTTAATAATTATGCTTTCATATGCTATTTGCAGTTTTTTCTATCATATGTCTTAAAAATTATATATAATATATATATATATATATTATATATATATATATATATATATATATATATATATATATATATATATATACAGAAGGTGTGTGTGTGTGTGTGTGTATATATATATATATATATATATACATACTGTATGTACAGATATATAATAATAAACACAGCATTGTTGCTTCCAGTGGTCTTAAGCCACGTACTGAAACCACGATGTACTTGCCAATGATGCTGAGAGCTGTTGGTATCCTGAATAGGTGTATGGGTGAAGTGATGTTTTGTGAAAAACAGTGAAAACTTTTCTTCCACACATTACTTAATCCAATGATTACGAACCTTTTGTACGGGTACCACCGATGATACGCGGAGCAATTTTAGGTAGTGCTCAAGAGGATTATAATAGGCAGCTTAATAATTGATAATATTTTCATGTTAATGTTTCCAAAAGTAATGCTAATTGTAGATGAAAAACCCGCAACTTTTTCGACTGCGGGTTTGTATGCGATCCATTTTGTAGGCCAAATAAATTTCAAATTATTTAACGATACCGTGTAAGGCCAAAATCGAGATTTTGATTCAGTACAAATGTCGATGAATATCAGTAGAATAAATATTAACGTAAATAAGCTGAAAATTCAAGACTGAACACCGCAGTCCTCCTCCCTACGGTTTTAGTTATAGGCGGTACCACTTTTCTTAATGGTAGTACTTATAAAAACAGGGTGGGAAAAAATGGTTGGGAACCCTGAGTCTCAATCTATTAACATACACAGCAAGAACCTTGATGATATATTATATATATATATATAATATATATATATATATATATATATATATATATATAATATATATATATATATATATATATATATATATATATATATATATATATACATGAGAGAAATCTTCTTTGTATTTCTTTAAAGTCAAGTTAACTTTTATAAAGAAGGAATATTAAAACATTACTTTAAAAACTTCTTGTAAAAATTCAGAGTAAATCATTTTTTCCTTTTTTTTTTAGTTTCTCCTCAATTTTAACGCAAATATTAACGGCAAAAGGAGCAACATCACAAATTTAAAAGAGCAAATATGCGTCAATAGAATTATATTTACAGTGTATACACACTTCCTTTTTAGTGTGTATAATGTATATATATTATATATATATATATATATATATAATATATATACATATATAAAACGTTCTGAGGTGCCAAAAATGTTACTTCACAAAAGAAATTACCCCACTACATATGTGAATTGTCACACACTCGACCTCACTTATGTTCAGTTGCCTACCGGGCATATATATATATATATATATATATATATATATATAAAATGTGTGTGTGTGTGTGTGTGTGTGTGTGTGTGTGTGTGCATCATTTCGTAAAATTCGCGTTTACAGTACATCTGTTTCCAATATATTTTAACTCACAAAACGATGGTTAATTATTCTCCAGCTGGCAGCTGCTTCCAAAATATTTATCATTCAGTTGTGGTTTGCATGTCAGATTGAATGTATATCAAGGACTCTTCCGAATTCAGATCCAAATTCCGCATACGAAATACCAATATTTTTGTATTTTAGAATGCGCCGTAATACACAAACCGCGAAATTGAAATGTTCCTCTCTTTAAATCCCTATATTAAACTGGCCAAAATGACAGATATATATATATATATATATATATATATATATATATATAACTTAGAATTTAACCTCTTTTTTCAGTCTTTAAAGTTTGCCTTTATGAATAGGTTATAGAAATTTTCTTTGTCTTGTTTTTCATTCAATTATTGATTTTAATTTCACATTGTTATCATACAGCCTGAAGATGAGCGTATTTGCTCGAAACGTTGCGCATTAAAGAAGACTTTTCATGGCATTTACATTTCTCTTGTCATTGGATTTCTCCTAAATATTAAATTGAAGCTCTGTAGAAGCAACCCGCATGATTATATATATATATATATATATATATGAAAATTATTTCACGAAAGTTACACGTGAAAAATATTTATGATGAATAAAACCACGAAGGAAAGGAAACACAGAGTGGTGGTGCTCAAGCGCTTTCGTCTAATGACATCCTCAGGAACACTAAAGTGAATAAAAGTTCAAGACTATATATTGGTTAACAAACAAATATATATATATATATATATATATACAGTGAATATAGAAATAAAAATTGTGGGAGGAGCATACACATTTGTAAGGAAAACTCCAATTTTAGCACTTTGCCCGAATTCAATACAAGCTCAAATGGATTGTTTACAACCAATTTTATAGATAATGCCTAAATGATATAAAGGTCACAAACAAAATAAAAATAAAGAAATAAAAAAAAAAATAAATTGAAAAATAAAAATTGTAGAGGAGCATATAAATTCAAGCTCAAATGGATTGTTTACAACCAATTTTATAGATAATGCCTAAATGATATATATGTCACAAAAAAATATATAAAAATAAAGAAAAAAATAAATTGAAAAATAAAAGTTGTAAGAGGAGCATACAAATTTATAAGGGAAGCATTACCAAAGGTTTAGCATCCTACCCTTCTTGTTTAAATCCGTTCTGAACGAATTCAAAACAACAGGATCGAGTTGAAAAAGACCTTTGCTCATATTAAAGTTATTTGTAAGTTGAATAATAGCAGACTCAAGAATATTTCTATTAACAATGTTACTAGAGTGAAACAAAACTGAAGCATCTATCGGAAAAAAACAAACAATTTGTCCTACATACACTTTTACTCGGGACATGACACCCCCATTAAGAAAACCATATTTTCTTCAATGTTTCTACGCGC
>JAJOZX010005150.1:290000-337500 GCA_023014485.1 Bathynomus jamesi
TTAATATAAATTTACTAAAAATTGTGATGATTACGATAAAGCATGTTTGTTAGATTGTAAATTGTTTAAAATGGGTAAAGTTGGTAGTCCTGGACAGAGGAGCCCAAAAGAGCGGACTACCCCATAAGGGAGTCAGTCTTGAGGCAACGCGTTACGCGTAGGTTGACGAAATGTAACGTAAAGTTAATTAAGTGCGTGTCCCTCTCCGACCTAAATTATTGTAATAGAATTTCATACTCGCATACCCCTAACTTAACTAAACCATTTTCGAATTAATAAAACGTTCATAAGTGTTAAAAAGGAGTATTAATATACCCCCCCCCCTTCCCCCTTTGTTTTATAACGGTTTTCAGGTCTAGGCGCGGCTACCATGATATTTATACGATACGGCAAAAAGAGTGTAGAGAAACAAAGTGATAAATGAAAGAAAGAGCCGATAGAGAATAATTAGAGATATAGTAAAGCAGAAAGAAGCGTAAATATGAAGAGAAAGTAAATTAAATAAAGCCGATCGCTACATCTGGTGGCGAGCGGTGGTCTTACATCATATTTTGTGAGGCTTACCCACGTGCTAGTATTTCGATTAAAATTCTTCAAACCCGGTATATTAGCAAATAGCGTTAATGAATATTTTATTTCGATTATTAAAATATCTAAATGCAAAGTTGATTCCGTTTGCAGGCAAATTTCGAAATTCATTCCTTAAAATTTCATTGTAAATATAAATACAAGATGGCGCGTCGCCTTCGCATCCTGATAGCGTCCCTGACAAACTTCGCGCCTAAAAATTTAATTTGTTTTTTTTTCTTTCTTTTCGTGGGAGTTTGTTGGATTCTGAAATGTTCCCTTTGTCCCATTTTTCATCGTCCAGTTCCGTTGCTTTTCGTTTGTCCGACTCAATATTGCGAGTCATTATTACGTTAAATTTCGTTCATTCGGTTGGAGAGGATATAGTTTTGAACATTATCGTGCTGCCTGAAGACTCAATTTTTCTTTTTTTCGTCTCTTCCACTGTATGCTTGTTTCAGCTTACCTTTTTACTTTGTTTAAAACTTTTGGAATTAGTAGTAATTGTAATATAATAATAACGATTAATATAGAAAAGATTTGTACGTAAGTCAAGTATGTTAGTTTAAATACAGTGATACACATTTTATATGGTCCTTTCAAAATGTTTTAGCGAAAATTTGTGAGAAATTTTCTGGGTTTCATTAGCAGATTTTTGATTATATTTCGATTGCCTGTATATAATAATAGGATTATTTTGTTTATATAGATTTACGGGCTTTTTGCTTCGCTCGCTTCGCGCTATATAGGTTAAGTTACAGTTAATTGACAGTCGAAAGGTAATCTTAAACATATTAAATTTGTCAGATTATAAGTCGCCGTATAGGATTGTGTTAAATTTCAAAATAAGCAGAATTCGTTTAACTGAAATAGAGAAATTGTGTTGTAAAATTTTTATAAGTTTTTTTTTTATTTTTTATATACTCATTAATTATATACTTACTTATTAACTAATACGTATTTATTAGTTATATATATAATTACATATACTTATATACCCATAAACTTTGGTAGGTAAGCTGATTATTTTTTTCTCCTCTCTCTTCCTTTCGTTCATTTCACGACAATTCCGACATATTTGGTAAAATGGCTAGTGTATTGTAAAGAGGGATTTCTTGTAGGCCTATCGTAAAATATTGTTCGGAGATTAACCGTTATTACGGTATGTCTATTGAGTAGTAAATTTTTAGTTATTTAACAAGATTTTAATTGGTTTAACATAAATAAGCATAGGATTTTTCTTTAATAAGCACAAATGTTATGCATAAAATTCTAAATTGTTCTTTCCGCGCATAACATTAAATTTATTAAATATAGGCCTAAAAGTGCAGCAGTAAATTTTATTTTTATTTTGACGGCCAAGGTGAGTTACGGTACACATTTTACTACATCTGGATATTATAATTTTTTTTTTGAATTACAGAAATTTGTGTAGAAAATTCTTTTCATATATTTTCTTTACGTTTTATAAATTCATTCAATAATCAATTTTATTGGTACAGGTAGGCCGATTTTTATTTTTCTTTCCAGTTCAATGACAATTGTAAAATTTTTAGTTCAAATTTAGATTGTATTCTAAAAGGAAAGGATGTTTTAATTTGATATTTAATTTGGAATTAGAAATGAAAAATGTCTTTTTTTTTTAGTTCGAGCGTTTGCATGGAAAATATTACAAAATTATGTTAGGATATAATGCAGTTTCATTCGGTTAGGGATATTTGTATAGAGGTTCGCTTACAAACAAAGCGACCGCTTTCAATTAGGAAATGTTTTAGTTTTGTTACAGTGGATGTGTGTAATTGTGAGTGCATATTATCTATTCTTATTTAGTATAACGATAAAATTTGTAGTTTCACTTGGAAACGGTAAATTACTGAGATTTTTGTGATTTGCAAACCATACTGGGGTTTCTGTTGAAGGAGAGAGTTGTATCTCAGATGTAATTTGCTAATTGCGAGTTCAATTCGTATGAAATTTGACGTTTCAAGTTGGAATTACTGTATTAAAATAATTTTTGGTAGTAATATTTAAATTTTTTTTACTTTTTAATAACTGTTTAGAAAATTATTATTGTTTGAACCTTCAGTCGGAGTTAACTAATGCATTTGAAACATTGATCAAGTGTACACTCGGAAATGGAGCCTAGATAGCCAGTAACGTTTTTGTGGCGTCTGTGTGCTCCTCCTCAAAGCAAGAGGGTTCATGATTGTCAGAGAATGGATGACATGAAGTTTCTGGGGTTCATTTTTGTCTTTGTATTTAGAGGTATTGAGGTGATTTCTGACGATAGTTTGAACAATATATTTCTTAAATTATACTAACAGTTACTATGTATGGGCGCTTTTATATTTATACTGTACAATTTTTTTAGCGTTTTATGACTTTTTTTATCTTCTCTGCTGTAACTGCCATAAGTGACCTTATTGGTAGCTAGATTTGATTAAATTTTTGCGAAATTTTGAGATGTGTAATTTTTTTCTTTCCGTGAATTTGGCCAGAGCAAATGTGTAGTTAGTATTTCGAAGTGAACTGTCGAGAAAATTCGATAAATTAAAAATGAAATGATAAGCAGTACAGAAACGTTTCGAATAAACTTTTTTTTTCAAAATTGCAAAGGCTCGGTTTGGGAGTCAACCAAGTTGAATCCGAGTTCCATCAAGTGAGTTTAGTCGACCGGATAGGTGATCGATCACCAATGAGAGAGAGAGAAGAGAAACCAAATGGCGCATGGACTTGGCGCAGGATGGTTTCGGAAGAGAAGAGAAGAGAGGAACCGAATGCGCATGGACTTGGCGCAGGACAGTTTCGGAAGAGAAGAGAAATTTACGTGTGCAGGGTCTTGGCACACGAAAGTTTCGATCGAAGATGGTCTACTGGTATTTTTCGGGCAGTAGCTGGTCACGCTGCTCGAATGCTTCGCTAAATATGTGTCGCAGCGCGGTAGACAAGCCACGAGAGCTTGAACGGGTGCCTACGACTGTACTGTCCATACAGACATACAGTAGGTTCGTTGGGAAACGGCCTACGGCGGAGTCATCGTTTGATTGTTGCCAGTAGAAGAGTCTTTCAGCTGGACGTAGGAAGAGCAGCGTTCACCGACAAAAGTGGAGATGAGACAAGGCGAGTTTCTTCATCGACTTCTAGAATTGCAAATTCCGTCCAATTCCAGCGCGTGGTCCCGCTTTCAGATATCTCCCCCCCTGATCCTTTTAGAATTGGACGTCTCTTGTTTTTTTTTTCGCCATTGGAGAGAGAGCGGAACCATTATAGCGTGCTGCCCTGTTGCATGTTGATTGATGCAATCCCTTGCATTCTAGCGAAGTGAGCAGGAGAGCTGCGATTGAAAATTGAAATCCGTTGTCAGCGTGCGGAGTGTCATCTAAACAACGTCCAGCAAATTAATGTACTGATTATTATGTAATGAAATTATAAGTGAAAGGGTGCGATATTGCCCATATTGTTGTGTTTTTCGTGAATAGTATGTGCGCTCTTGGTCATTTTATGTAAACTTTTTCTTATTTTTTTCTATGTTGCCCTGATAGTAACTGTATAACTATACAAATAATTGTTTCAAATGTAAAGCGATCGTTGATGAGAAATCGCGGGAATAGATTGTGAACTTGAGATTTGTGTAGCCACTGTAAGAAAATTTTCCGTTATTTTTTTGGCATGTATAGATTAGTTACAGGTTGTAATTTAATTATTAGAGTGAAATGTTATTTTATGCAAATGTGAAAATTATAAAGTTTTCGGTTTTTATAATATGATACAATATATGTATGGAATTTGTCATCCTAATTATTTCTTGTCTATCTCTGAATTGTTAAAAAAAAAAAAAAAAAAAAAAAAATATGTAAGTTTGTTGAATAAATTATGACATTGTTAAACGATATTAATAAGTTTTCTAATGAAAAACTTATTTTCAAGGGGGTGATGCGAGTGTAGTAATGCTTAGTTAAGAATATTAATTTCTGTTTATTAATAAATAATGTTTAATATAAATTTACTAAAAATTGTGATGATTACGATAAAGCATGTTTGTTAGATTTAAATTGTTTAAAATGGGTAAGTTGGTAGTCCTGACAGAGGGCCCAAAGAGCGGACTACCCCATAACGGAGTCAGTCTTGAGGCAACGCGTTACGCGTAGGTTGACGAAATGTAACGTAAATTAATTAAGTGGTGTCCCTCTCCGACCTAAATTATTATAATAGAATTTCATACTCGCATACCCCTAACTTAACTAAACCATTTTCGAAATTAATAAAACGTTCATAAGTGTTAAAAAGAGTATTAATATACCCCCTTCCCCCTTTGTTTTGTAACGGTCTTTGAGTCAGGTCTAGGCGCGCTACCATGATATTTATACGATACGGCAAAAAGAGTGTAGAGAAACAAAGTGATAAATGAAAGAAAGAGCCGATAGAGAATAAATAGAGATATAGTAAAGTAGAAAGAAGCGTAAATAATGAAGAGAAAGTAAATTAATAAGCGATCACTACATATTATTATTATACCTTCTGTTGGATCCATTGACAGAATTGTCATCTTCGTGCAAAATCTCCATCGTTTAGTTGTTGCACTGTTTGAATTTTGTATGGAAAGAGCATTAAATTTTGCTTGAATATACGGTGTGTTGTTCCATATCCAACTCCTAACAGCTGAGAAGCACGTCTGATGCTTATGTTAGGATTATCCTATACAATTTCATGAGTTCTGTTAATGATCTCATCTATCCTTGCTGTGCGCACTCTTCCAGTTGGTTTTCTTTTTCCAATGCTGCCAGTTAGAGAAAAATTTCTGACACACCGACGGATTACTTTCTTAGAAGGTGATTTTGACATCTGAAAATTTGTCTTGAAAGATCTTTGAGCTGAAACTACACTTCTTCCATGCTCATAATATTGCTCAGTTATGAAACGCAGCTGTTCCACAGTCCATGCAGTCATCTTGAAGGGTTAGTTTTAACTAACACTTTTATTTTGTTTTGTATCTTATCTTGTCTTGTATTGTCAAAACCTATACAATCCTGTACAAACTTGTAACTATCCTCTTTCGAATGATGCGTATGATTTTATAAAAGGACTTATACTTTAAGAGTTACAGGGGTTTCTTTTGGGTCCCATTTCTCTGGATCACCCTTTATTTTGCACTTTGAATAATCAATAAATAGGCTTATTTCTAAACAAACTTTTTACTTTGATTTTTGTATTTTCATCTTAATTTTAACAGACTTATGGATCACCCTGTAGAAGTCTCTTGTGTGAAACCTTGTCAAATGCTTTACTAAAATCCAAATAAATAACATCTACATTTTCATTATCTACTTGTTCAGTTACAAACAAAAAAGTCTGTTAGACAAATGAGACCTTCCTGAATAATAAATCCATGTTGTGAACTTGAAATAAGATTAAAATTTTCCAATGATCTTTAATATTGTTCTTTATAATTCTTTCTAGTATCTTTCCTACCAATGATGTTAAACTAACAGGCCTATAATTTCCTACTTCCTTTTTACTACCCTCTTTGTGAATGGGTAGCTGCTAAGATTGCTTTTTCTCATTCATTTGACCCCCGGACAACCGCCCCTGTAGGAAACCACCCCCGTAGGGCAATTGCCCCCCATAAGTAAATAAAAATTAAATAGAAATTAAATTTACGTTTAAAAAATGGCAAGCTAAAATAATATTTAACAACATTATTGCCAATTCTTGCTTAATTTTGCTTGTAGCCTGAAAAAAAATTATATTTAAAAAGTTAGCAATATTTAACAAATTTTTCCAATTATTGCTTGCTTTTTTATAATAAAATTATGAAGTTTAGCTACTTAATTTTATTTAAACAGTTGGCAAGACTTATTGTATTTCATATATACTATGGATTAATTAATTATATTTGGGTCCTGAAACTGGCCCGGCGTACCTCCTGGCGGAGTTACGTGTCCGGGATCTCCTCCTCGACTGCCCCCTTGACTGTTTGGCGCAAGGTGCGTAGCTTTGAGGGGACCCGTGTCCCCCCTCGACCCCCGGTGCTTCGGGTCGGGGACGACGAGTTCGTGTCCGATCCGGAGGCCGTCGCGAACGCACTCGCAGCGCACTTTGCAGCCATCTCCAGTTCCGATTCCCCCCACTCCCGCCGCGACCCACCGGAATTTCCACCTCATAGGAATGACCCTTATAATCACCTCTTCCACATGACAGAGCTTCGGAGGCCCTCCGCCCCCGACGCTCCTCCGCCCCCGGCCCCGATAATATCCCCTATGACCTTTTACGGCATCTCCACCCCTCTGCTCTCAGCTTTCTACTGGACCTCTATAACCGGATTTGGTTGGAGGGTTCATTTCCGGACCGATGGCGTGAGTCCATCGTCGTCCCCATCCCGAAGCCCGATAAAGACCCCTCACTCCCGTCGAACTATCGCCCCATTTCCCTAACATGCTGTGCCTGCAAGGTGATGGAGGCGATGGTCGCCTCGCGGCTGTCTTTTACCTTGGAGGCGATGGTCGCCTCGCGGCTGTCTTTTACCTTGGAGGCGAGTGACCAGTACCCTGCTACCCAGGCTGGTTTCCGGCGCTTCCGGTCTACCACCGACCCCCTCCTTCTCCTTAGCCATGACGTGCAGGAGGCTTTCTCCCGGCGTCAATTTGTACTCGCTGTCTTTTTCGACCTCCAGAAGGCCTACGATACTACCCGGCGGAGCGCCGTCTTTGACTGCTTACGCTCCCTGGGTTTCGTAGGCTTTCTCCCTTCCTTTATTTATAACTTCTTGTCCGCCCGTTCTTTCCGCGTCCGCATCGGTTCTGCCCTCTCTGACCGCTTTCCGTTGGAGGAGGGTGTCCCTCAGGGTAGTGTCCTTAGCGTCTTGTGTTTCTCACTCGTGATGAACACAGTCGCTACGGTCCTGCCTACATCCGTTCGTAGCTCCCTCTATGCCGATGACCTGGCTATCTATTGCTCTGGCCGCCTCCCGTCTTTGGCTGAACGTCGGCTCCAGCTAGCCATCAATGCGGTGGTTCGCTGGGCGTCCTCGGTTGGCTATGCTTTCTCACCCTCTAAGTCTTCCAGTATGCTTTTCCGTCCTCGGCGCCTCCGTCTGTCGCATACCTTCTTCCTTACCCTTGCCGGCACTCCTCTTCCCCTCGTCCCATCCGTTAGATTCCTGGGTATGACCCTCGACGGATTTTTTGGTTGGGTTCCACACCTTAGGCGGTTGCGGCAAACATCTCGCCGCACCCTCTCCCTTTTGGGTCATCTGTCCCACACGACCTGGGGGGCGGACAGGCGTACTCTGCTGCGCCTGTACACCTCCCTGGTGCAATCCCGTGTCGACTACGGCTGTGTGGTCTACAGTTCCGCCTCCTCTCCGGCACTCCGTATGCTGGATCCTCTTCTCCACCGTGGCCTTCGCCTGGCGTCGGGTGCCTTCCGCTCGTCCCCTGTCGCTAGTCTTCAGGTGGACTGTGGACACCCCCCCCCTGCCCCTTCGCCGGGGCCTTCTCATGGCGAAGTGTTACCTTCGCATCTGCCGCCTCCCGAAGTCCCTACTCTTCTCCGCGATCTCCCAGGCGCTACCCCGGCCTGACACGTGGCATTTCGCTGCCTCTCTGGCCGAGATTTTCTCGTCCCTGGGGATCCCCCCACCCTCTATTCTGCCGTTCTCCTTCGATCTGTCGCCCCCCTGGCGGACCACCCCTATCTGCCATTGCCAGGAGCTCCGTGGCCTGCGTAAGGAGTCTCTTCCTGCCGTCCTCCGGTCTTCTTTTCTGGCCCATCTTCCCGTCCATTCGGACGACGTTCCCGTCTACACCGACGGCTCGCGCTCCCCTGCAGGTGTCGCGGCCGCCGTCTTCTCTCCATCATTGTCACCTACCTCCCGGGTATCCCCCTGCCGGTTCAGGCCTCCATCTTTTCCGCGGAGCTCTTTGCCCTTCTGGAAGCCCTCCGTCTGGTATCGGGTTGTTCGCGGTCCTCCTGTACCATTTTTTCGGACTCGCTGAGCGCCCTTCAGGCGCTCGAGCGCTATGATTCCCCAGACCCCCTCGTACGCCTTATTCAACAGGAGTACCATGTCCTGCACACCATTCACCGGATCCGGGTCACCTTCTGCTGGGTTCCCGCCCATGTTGGTGTTTCCGGTAATGAGGCGGCGGACCGCTTAGCCCGGTCCGCCGCCTCGCTGCCTCCCCTCCCCCGCCCGCCCTTCTCAGACTATGTGCAGGTTTTTCGTTCCTTTTACGATCGCATGTGGCAACAGTCCTGGGACGATGCCACCGGAAATAAACTCTGGTCCATCCGCCCCCGTCTGTCATATTGGGTGTCCTCTTTCCACCGCTCCAACACAAAGAGGTCGTCCTTGCGCGGCTTCGCATCGGCCATACGCGCCTCACGCACGGCTATCTTATGTTCCGGCAGGATGCTCCTCGTTGCACCTCCTGCCAGTCGCCCCTCACCATCTCTCACATCCTTGTGGAATGCCCCACCCTGTCGTCAGTACGTCGTCGCGCTTTTCCGTTCCTTTCTGATTTCCCCCTCCCCGAACGTTTACGCCTTATGCTCGCTGAGAGCCCTCTCTTATCGCTTGACCGTTTTTCCTCCTCTCCCAATCTCGCATCCTATCTGAGCTTTAGGTGGCTTCTCACCTGTAGTCCGCTGTTCTCCCTTTTCTAGTGCCTTTTCTCCGTCTCCGTTTCTCTTTCTCGTATTCCGCCTCGCCATGATATCCGCTACCATATAGCGGGAAATGGCGGTAAACGCCCCAATACAAAAAAAAAAAAAAAAAAAATTAATTAGATTTAAACAGTTGGCAATACTTATTGAAAGGTCATTTTGAGAGTCATAGTTGGTGATTAGGCTAGGTTAGGCTAGGCTAGGTTAGGTTAGGTTAGGTTAGGTTAGGTTGAAGACTTTGAGAATCGCGAACTAATTAATTTTTTAAGAGGTATCGCCTATAATTTGAATTTTTAGCATCAAAACCTCTTTTCCAAGCAAGTTTTACTTTTTTTTTAGTAAATTTTAATAAATATGAACTCTTTCATAAGTTTGTTTTTTATAAATATTAATAAATTTAATTCCTATTTAATTTTTATTTACTTATGGGGGGCAATAATCTGGGGGGCAGTTGTCCTAGCACCATAATTAATATACTTAGCAAACAAAATAGTTAGTGCCTTTGATAAGCTACCCCCACTTCTCTGAGAATCCTAGCATATATATCAGATCCAGCAGCTTTATTTGACTTCATTGTATGAATCACTTGCCTAACATCATCCTTCATTATATGAATCTCATGAAGAATGCCTGAATTTACAGAATCTAAAGAATTAAAATCAAAGTTATTAAAATTTTCTTCAGTAAAAACAACTAAAATAATCATTAAAAATACCAACAATATCCTGATCCTTTTCAAATATCCTATCATCATGTACTATTGGACTAATCCTATCATGCTTTTTATAATTATATTTATAAAAATTAAAGAATTTCTTTGGATTTTTATTGCTATTTCTAGCTAGATTTATTTTACTATGCCTTTTGCTCTTCCTAATCAAACTATTTAACTTGTTTTTCAACTGCCTATAATTATCCGAGTCCACAAGACTATTACTACTTTTAAATTCCCTGAATGCCTTTTTTATTTTTCATAATTTTAGCTATTTCCCCCCTTCCGACCACAAAGGTTTCCTAATTGTGTTATTCCTAACAGTTCTGAAAGAAATACACCTACAATGTATATACCTACAATTTAACAAATAAAATTATTGAATGCCTGAGGTTAACTGTATTGATGATTGGTTAGGTTAAATTATGATATTTTAATTAATTTAAAACTAATGAAAATATCACAACTTAATCTAACATGAAATCCATAGTTACACAGATTCCTGTAATATATATATATATAACCCCTCGATTAGGTACTCTGGCTTGCTGGGGGGGGGGCTCACACACCTTGTGGGTTGTTGGGGTTTCCTCAACTGCTTGTGGGGTGTGGGCGAAGAGTTACTGTGTTGCATTTTTTTTCCCCTTTTCTTTTTGCTCCCCTTTTTTTTCCGTATCTCCCGGAATTTCCTTTGTCTTGACTCAGTCTTGGGCCTCTGTCAATTGTAGTATTTACCCCCCCCCCTCCCTGTTTGTATTTTGCAGTCTTGGGGTCATTGCTCCGTGGCTGAGCCATGCTCTGGGATGGTACGGGCACCCAGACTGCTGCTGCATCTGGATTGGGTCTTTGCTAGGCCTTTAATGGACAAATCTCCGTAGAGCCAATCTGCTGTTTTTAAAACGACAGTCAGGTTGGGGGGTGGGCTACCCAGGACATTGGGCCTGTGCCTTGAAGGATGCAGTGGTGGATGGTGCATTGCCTTGGGTCTGAGGCTGTCCTTTTTGTAATGCTATTGTTTATGGGTTCAATTTGAAAACTTCAATCCCCTCCTGTTGACGACTCTGGCCCATCCTTGGATTTGGATAAGACTTCTACTTCTGGTCATCCAGCGGCCTCTGCCTCTACTGGATTGACCTTAAAGCTGTATGGCCCCCCTCTTGTCCTCTACAGCATCTGGCTCTCATGGCCGGACTTGTGGTGGCTGTAGGGTGGGGTCTTTGTGGCCCTCATTCTCTCGCCCACTCTGTTACCGTCACACATGGACCCATCTCTGCTGTCAATTTCTGTCCAGCAGACAGGTTCCTTGTTCTCTCCACCCTTCCACTGGCTCCCTTCTGGGCAACTCAGAATGGGTGTTTCAGCATCTTAAGATGGTGGGGGTTCCCTGTCATTATGATAGCCACCCTCTGAAGGATGGGTCTCTTCTTTTGAAGTCCCTTCTGCAGTTGCAGGATGTTCTGGGTTGCAGAGTTTCTGTGACTCCCCATCCCCAACTGAATAGCTGTCAGGGTACCATTTTTGCTTCCCGTCTGCTGTCAATCCCGGTTGGCGAGTTGCAGGAGGATCTTGTCCCCAGGGGGTAACGAAGGTCTTCCGCTTTTCATCACGCCAGGATGGTGCTCTTATCTCATCCACTCATCTGTTCCTGACTTTTGACTCCCTTGTGCCTACAGCCCAGGTGTTCTGGGGCGTGGGTGATCGCCGGTCGTGTAAGTTTTTGGTGCGACCCTATGTGCCTGACCCAGTTCGCTGCTTTGGCTGCAACTGGTTCGGCCATGTTAGCTCTGCGTGCTGCTGTGAGGGTAAGCTATGTGTCTGCTGCAGTGGGCCTGCGCACCTTCCTCCATGCACGAAGCCCCTGTCGTGCTTGAACTGCTTGGGGGACTACCCCATTTTCAAGTTTGAATTCGAGGTGCGGTCCTTAAGGACTACTGAATTCCTTAGTGTGTGGGAGGCGCGCTATAGGGTTCATGACCGGGAGCCATGGTGGGGGGGGTTCTATGCTGTGGCTCTTGGCTCTGGCAGGTCCTTGGGGCCCCTCCCATGGTGCCCCCCCTGGAAGTTCCGGGGGTTGGTGGTCCTCCTGGCACCGTGGGACCTTCTTGTCCCTCTGCCTCACTTTGTCATCCCATCTGATTTCCTGCCTACAAGTGCCCCTTCTCCCCTCTCTTGCCTTGGGATCTGGATCCTTGCCTACCCATCTCTCAGGTGGGGAAGGTGATGCCCCAAAGGGGAGAAGGAAGCGTCGCTGTGGTTGGAGTCCTCCAGACCCTATCATGACCACTGCTCACTCTGCTTCCCCTTCTTCACTAGAGGAGAAGTGGTATGCAGTTTCTAATCCACTTGGGACTCCCCCACCCCCCATATAGGGAAGGCTGGTGGGGTGTCACCTCCTGGTGCCCCAACTAGTGTCCAGGTGTTGGTTGAGGTACACCACCCCATGACACCCTTGATTACTGACTCGGTTCCCATGGTGGACCCAGTCAAGAGGGTCCTGGCCCTTCTTCATGGAGTCTCTCTCCCTTTGGCTACTGCTGAGAGTGGTTGGGTCTCTCTCTCTCAGATCTACCTTTCCCACCTTAGTTTTGCCTATCACGTCAGGTTTTCGAGCAATCAAATACGGATATTTTGGAGATATCGCATTTTGGCAGGGTTATACCCAATTTTTTTTCTTTTCAAAAAATAAGTTTTTACATACTCAGAATCAGCATGGAAAAGCAAACAATTGTGAAGGGAGTGAACTTTAATATACAATGGTAATATTGACACACAAAGTGATTAAAAGTATTTAAATAAGTAAAAAATGAATCCATATTAAAGCAAGCACGGGACCAGTTTTCTTAACATTGTCTTTTTCTTGTTTTCTTACTTTTCAGTGCTGATAAATTTTCTCTTATAGGACTTCCTAGAATGAGAGATGTCAAGACAATCTCTTTGCAGGCTCCAGCAGTAGTCAGCCATCATATGGGTATCCCATCTTCCTTGGTATCGTTCTTCCATCACTTTGATATCTTGGTGGAACCTTTCACCTTGCTCTTCACTAACATCACCAAGATTTCCTGGAAATTTATCCAGATGACTGTTGAGATAGTGAACTTTAATGCTCATGTTGCAACCCAACTGCTGAAAGTTTACAAGTAAATCCTTTACAAGATCTTTATAATTTTCAGACTTTTTGTTTCCTAGGAAGTTCTTAACTACTGCCACAAAAGCATTCCAAGCTCTTGCCTCCATTTCGGTCATTGGGTTACTGAACTGCGTACATGTTGTACATGACCTTTAGATTTAATGCACAGATTTGCGTATAAACCAGATAAAATTTTAGCATCAAAACAGCTGTTAACAGGTCTCAAAAATCATCAATTTTGATAAGCGCTGCGCCCTTCATGGATCACCCAAAATAGGCATATTGCATTGCACGAAAACCTGATGTGATGGACAAAATCTAAGGTGATTTTTTAAATCAGCACATCAATATTATCCAGAAACAGGTCTTAGAATTAAATCAGCAGCAAAAAAAATTTTTTTTGTTGGGCAGTGTAATTCATCAGACATTCAACAATTACAAGTATCCTTTGATAAAAGAACTGCTCATAAAATACAACACTACACTGCCATCAAGCGCTCTGGTTGAGAGACTTTTAGCATAGCTAGAAATATCTCTCCTTCAAAGAGAAAGAATGTCTGATGAATTGTTTGAGAAGTCACTGTTTGTAAAATTCAATAAAAATAGAATGTATCCAGTATCGTATTACATTACTTTTTTTTGCCCTGATACACCAGTGTGTGTATATACACACACACACACACACAGGTATAAATTTTATCACTTATAGTTCCTATAACCAAGGCATAAGCTAGCAATATGTACTACAGTGCCCGTGAAAAGTATCCGATCACTCAAGAAAATACAATATTTTCCCTTGATATTCAGACACACATAATTCACTTTCTATTTGTTCTAGCGACATCTGGTAACTTTGAGGTTGCTCGCTGATATGAGAGCTATCCAACGCATTCTCAAATTAGTGTTCTGGTAGCCTTCGTTGCGGGTGGCTGTGTCTCAAATTTGTCAGATTTCACTGTTTGTATAAATTTCTTGATATTTTTTTTTTTTTACAGAAAGTGGTGTAAATAAAATTTATATATAATGTGTGCTAAAAACAACTTAAGAGTGATTGTTGAGGTGCTATTGTTGCTTTGCATACATGTGGGAAATCACAGAGACAGATAGCTAAGGAATTAAACATATCCCAAAGTACCGTTAATTTATGGGTTTCACGGGCTAAGAACAATGGCGGCCTAACCACACCAGTCCCTAAAAAACGATCTGGCAGACCGAGAAAAACAAATTCGCGAACAGACAAACTTATGAAACGTTTAGTATTGAAAAACCCAACAATAACTGCGAAAGAAATAAAATTTAATATGAATAATTTGTTATCTGGTGTTTCTGAACGAACTATCCAGGAGCGGCTCCAAAAAGAACTCGGATTACCATCTCGCCATGCTGTTAAGAAACCGTTCATTAATAAAAAAATGCGTAAAAAACGTGTCGCATTTTGTAAAAAATACATTCATTGGACTGTTGATGACTGGAAGAAGGTTTTATTTAGCGATGAGTCGACATTTTTGACATTCAGAAGTTGTCCAAAAAAGGTTCGCCGGCCCATTGGCTCAAATAGGATGGACCCTAAATACACCCTAAAGACAATGAAACACCCTCCAAGTGTGATGGTTTGGGGTTGTTTCGGTTACTATGGGCGTGGAAACTTATATTTTCTTCCGAAGAACACAACTATGAATGGTGCACGGTATTTAGCAATGCTACAGGATAAACTTCCAATGGCAATGGCAATCCAAAGGACAAAAACATACATGCATGATGGTGCACCATGTCACAGGGCCAAAATAGTGACAAAATGGATTACTGACAATAAATTTGATATTTTGGATTGGCCTGGTAATAGTCCAGATCTCAATCCGATAGAAAATCTGTGGCTAATAATAAAAAATAAGGTTGAATGCCACGACACTGGCTCAGTCGAAAAATTATAAGAAGCCATCAAAAAGGTATGGTGCAAGGAAATATCAGTGGAAGTTTGTCAAAACTTGATTAAATCCATGCCAAAACGTCTAGAACAAGTCATCCAAACCAAAGGACAGATGACAAAATACTAATATAAGGTTAGTATACATTTAAACATTGTTTTTTATGTAAAAAATACAAATTTCCAGGGTGATCGGATACTTTTCGCGGGCACTGTAGGTATGCTAGTAGGCCTACAGCATCTTAAAAAATGTATATATGAGGTTAGTGTTTATTTTAAATTGTTTTCTCTACTTTGGGTTAGGTCCATCTAAAACTTAACTGTTTAGCACTTAATATTCCAATATACAGTATCTTGCTTTCCTTCCATAGGGGAGGTTTCTTATCTACAGCAATGTAATATTAGCATTAGATCTTTATGCAAAGACGTATTAAATTCTAATAAAGGTTTGAATGTGCTAAATGGTAAATGCAATTAAAGATGTCAGAGAAACCAAGTACTCCTTCTTCAGAACAGAGTGATAAATCAAAAAAATATGACAGACAACTCAGGTAAGTTTGCTTAAGTACAATACCAGTATCATGCCTAATCATTTTTATGGTTATACAGTCTTTGGATGAGCTGTCTTTTCACAAATTTGAAAGTGTTTTGGTTTATTTGTCTCTTAATAGACTGGTAGACAAATAGGTAGATCTAGTAAAAGAAAAGAAATATATAGGCATATATATATATACAGTAAAAGTCCAAAAATCTGGACTGCTCGAGGATTGGGAGGGTCTGGATTTCCGGATTCTCCGGATTCTCAGGCAGTAATTTTAAAATTCAAATTTAAGGAGGAATAAAGAAGAAAAGAACATGTAAATTATGATAGTTTATTCACTACAAAATACAGCGTGTTTAATTCTTGAATCATTCATAAGAACGAACATTTTATAAAAAAAAAAAAATTGACAAAAATGACAGAAATTATTCACTACGAAAAATTAGTCATTCATTTTGATGACCTCTGTTGCATCTGATGCACTACTTCTGGATAGAACACTTGTTTCACTGACAGATGCTGCTATTTGTTTTTTAAGATACTTTCTTATGTCACTTTGCGAGATTCTAATTTCTTTTTGATTAAATTGTTCTGCACCATATGTATATGCATGACATCTTGAAGACTAGAGCTATGGTTCTGTTCCACGAATTTTATAACATTTTCTCTACTCTTTTCTGCACAAGCCCAAGATATCTTTTCTTCTTGAACTATATTTTCTTCACCAGATTCTTCTGAACAGCTCTCTTCTTTCTTATCGGGAGTGGTGATACTTTCAATGATTTGTTGATCAGTGAAAGTGGCTGCAACTTCAATATCATTTTCAATGTTTACCCACTCTTCCATGTTGTCGCTATGGTCACAGGGTGATTTGACTATTTACAATGGCGAATTATCACTTCCGTATGTAGAGTTGCCACTTGTTGCCACTGCGTGTCTGTGGCGCTTCAATCGGAACTTTCTAAAACGAGTGTGAATACAAAAAAGAATGTGAAATTCAAAAACGTGTGCGATTTTAAAAAGTCCAGGTTGTCTGGATTTTCGGACTTTTACTGTATGTATATATATATATATATATACAGGGTGGGCGGAAAGTAGCTCCCTATTTTGGATTGGTAAAAAAATACTATATTATCCATTTATTTCAGAAGAAATAATATGAAAAGGTAGGCATACATGGTAGGTTTTCTCTAAAATTCAATGTGGGCTCCAACTCTTTCCACCAGCTTCTGGAGCCGCCCAGGAATGGCGTCCACTGACTTTAGCAGGAACTCCGGCGGGATGGAGGACATGACTTCCCGAATTCGGTCCTCCAGTTCTTCCAATGTCCTCGGTTTGGTGCGGTAGACTTCTTCCTTTACCCACGCCCAAAGAAAGAAGTCGCACGGTGTCAAGTCGGGGCTCCTGGCTGGCCATTGATGTGGACCACGACGACCCATCCAACGCCCAGGGAAGTGGGCATCCAGCCACTCACGGACAACAAGAGCGAAGTGCGGAGGGGCGCCATCTTGCATAAATATCAGATCGTCGATGTTCTCCCATGTGCTGACAACCGGCCAGACCTCGTTTCGCAACATAGCAAGGTACCGCTCAGCATTCATGGTGTTGCGCAGAAGGAACGGGCCCACAACCTGATCTGAGGTCATACCACACCACACCGTTACACTGAACTGATTCTGCCGTTTTTCAGCGGTAACCATGGGATCCTCTCCTGCCCAGTAGTGGCAATTGTGGCGGTTGACAAAGCCTCCGACGTGGAACACCGCCTCGTCGCTCCAGAGGATGTTGCGGAAGAGATGGGGCCAGTCTTCATGCCAAGCCAGCATGATTTCCCCGAACTCCATGCGAATGTCGCAGTCCTCGTCCGAGAGAGATTGGCAGTAATGCGGCTTCCACGCACGCCAGTTCAGCTCCTTCTTCAGCACAGTTCGCACTGAGTAGCGGGAGAGTCCACTTTCCCGAGCTGCCTGGCGAGTTGACTTTCGTGGACTCCGTGCGAACATTTCCTGAACTGCCTGCACCGTCTCCTGGGCCCTGGATGTCGAAGGGCGACCACATCTTCGAACATCTGCCACAGACCCCGTGGTCATGAGCTTCGAGTGGCAGTTCTTGATTGTTTTCGGGTCCACTTGGGCACGTGGTCCGTGAATGGCCCGCCACCATCTTTGAACTCGAACGACAGATTGCCAAACTTCGTACGTGCCGCCAACTGGGCACGCTCCTGCAGTGTTAAACGCTCAGCCATGTTACCCTTCAATCTGAAATGAAAAAAAAAAAATGAACGTTACAATTGTACCACTTTAGAGAACACACCATAACAATATAACAATACAATCACAATTTATACATAATTTATATGTAATTTAAATTAGGGAGCTACTTTCCGCCCACCCTGTGTATATATATATATATATATATCAGGTCATCCCATAAGTAATGTCGTTTTTTAGATTGGAATTTGAAGGGCAAAAAAAAACTCTACTGAAAATTTTTAATCTAGTATATATTTTCCATCAGAATCAGTGACACTGCCAACGTCCTACAAGCTTTTCAATGCCATGTTTATAAAATTCAGGCGGTTTTGAGGCAAAAAACGTACAAAGACTGGTGTGCAGGTCATCTGAAGTATACTGTTTCTCATCAAGATAATTTTGCAGACTCCTGAAGAGATGATAATCTAAAGGCGCAAGGTCTGGAGAATATGGAGGATGTGGAAGTTTTTCCCACCCAAGCTCCTCAATTTTTGCAGAAGTGATCTGAGTAGTATGAGGATGTGCATTGTCGTGGTGGAACATGATTCCTTTCCAATTAACCAAAGGAGGTCTCTTTTCTTTTAGTGCAGTGTTCAATCAATCCAGTTGTTGACAGTAGACTCGAGTGGTTTGGTTGTGTGGTAAGGTTTCAAAGTGTATTACACCACCTTTATCCCACCACCTTTATCCCACCAATCACTAAGCAACACCTTCCAAGGGTGAAGATTTGGTTTTGGCTGTGGTGTCGCTGGTTCTCCGGCACAAACCCACTGTCGATGGCACTTAATATTCTGGTACAGTATCCGCTTTTCATCACCAGTCATTAAACGGTGCAAAAACAGATCTTGGAGTTCATGGGAATGAAGAACTGTGCTAATGTTTACCTGCACCCTCAGATTGTCAACTGACAATTCATGTGGCACCCATTTTCCTAACTTAGGCACTTTCCCGAGTTGTTGCAAATGTCGATGGATGGTGAATGGGGATGAATTGAGTTTCTGGGCCAATTCTTTGACAGTTGTTGAACAGTCTTCTTCAAGTGCGGCTAACAGCAGGTCATCATCAAACTCAGCAGGGCGTCCAGAGCATGCTGCATCTGTCAAACAGCAGTCACCATTCCTAAACTTTTGAAACCATCTTTGACATTTCCTCACATGCAGAATATCGTTGCCATAAACATCCTGAATGTTTCGCGTTGCTTCAGTAGCACTATTCCCTTTTTTGAACTCGTAAAGCATTATATGCCTGATATGCTCTTCTGATACTGCCATGTTTGAGGGGTTCACATGTGTAGCGAAACACGATAGATCTCCTCTTAGATATAACCTTCGGAAAATTTATGCTTAAACCGAGTAGGACTAGTTTAAACTTAAACTATCATAAAAAATGACATTACTTATGGGATGACCATATATATATATATATATATATGATACACACAGACAGTGCATGGAACAAGGAACTCTTCTGGGATAATTAAATCCACTATAGTCCAAATAAGTAATGGTAAATGACAACTATCATAGTTTTTCTTTTTCATGATGCTAGCCCGACGTGGGCAACAGGTCACTCGCAAAGAGGTCTCATAAATATAGCTTCCCTCACCAGCTATCTGCAAAGCAGACAGGATCCAGCTTTGGGACATGGATCTAGGGTTAAAGCAGCCTAGCCCTGCTACATTTAGAACCTCAATTTAAGCAAAAGACTCGCTGCCTTCACGTCAGATTGAATACATAAAAGAAAAAGGGGTAACTATTATATTTCTAGCCAAAAACCAAAACTTAAACCTCAACTAGCAGAATTGAGCATCCACTTTTCAAGGCGCATAACATGTCCATTTCAAGATGGGAATGAACTCAGAATGTTCCCCCAAGTTTTTTATGATACACACAGACAGTGCATGGAACAAGTAACTCTTCTGGGATAATTAAATCCACTATAGTCCGAATAAGTAATGGTAAATGACAAATATCATAGTTTTTCTTTTTCATGATGCTAGCCTGAGTGACCCATTTTTACTGATACAAGGACAGGTGCCATTTGTCTGCCTGATGTATACTGGGTGACTTTACATTGTAAAACATATTTAATGCCATATGATACACAAGTCCTTTATAGTAGACCTATAGGCCAATTAAAATATAGCTATGTCAAGTTTGACTAAGAGGTTTAAGTCTAAGGACTCTTGTCACATGAAAATATAGCTTTTTTAATGTTTAATAGGTTATGGGGTGACCATGGTCAAGCTGCTTTAGAAGGGTGTCACATCTGCTTAATCAATGCTTCAGCAACAGGAACTGAAACTTTGAAGTCTCTTGTTCTTCCTGGTGTTGGAGCAATTACAATCATTGATGATGATAAAATTACTGCTCAAGACTTAGGAAATAAGTAAGTGTTTTGTAAATTAAAACTAATCTCTTAGAAAATTTACTTTTGACAAATTTTTTTTGCCTAATATTCAGTTTTCAGGCTACCAAATTTTGGTGATTCACCCATTTAGGCCATTGGACCAATCAGTGTACCTCTTACATCCAGGTCAGGTGAGTTTTTTTCAGGTTAGTTACAGTAGTTATTTCCCACATGATCAACTTTCAGCTAGTTAGGGGTTCAAAAACTTGGTGTTCCTGAAACTGAATATTTACCCCTTTTTTATGTCAACTAGCCTGAGCTACTCTATTGTACCTGTATATACTGTTTAATGTGTATATTGATAAATTAATTAATTCTCTTAATGAGGCAAGAGCGGGATGTTGTATAGATAACATGAGGATAAATAACTTGGTCTGTGATGATGATATAGGTTATAGGTCAAGATCATCTAAATCATCATATAAAAATTTGTGAATTATTTTCACAGAACCATGACATTAATTTTAATGTTTACTAAAATTAAGGTTATGCAGTTCTATCCTAAAAGCTCAAACAAAACTGCTAATATTTTTGAAATGAGAGGCAAACCAATAGAGTAGGTACAAGATTTTAAGTATCTGGGTCAAATTATCACAAGCTCCTTCAGTGACAATTCAGACATAAGGAAACAATATCAAAGTTACTGTGCTAAAGCAAACTTGATTATGAGGAACTTCAGATTCTATACAAGTGAAGCTAAAGATACTTTCTTTCTGCACTAATATTTATGGGCAGCAACTGTGGGTTAATTATAAAAAGATTCTTACAGAATCCTAAATTTGCCTTAAACAGATCTTTTAGACTGCTGCATAAGTTACCTTTGAGATGCTCAGTTTCACGAGTGTTTGCTAACCACAGTGTTTTGAGCTTCCCTGAGGTAACAAGTAGTGATGTGAGTCATTTTTTATTGTCATTTTTTTTGTTTTTTTTGTCGTTTTTTTTTGTTTAAAACGAAGGTAGTCTGTTTTTTTTTTTTTTTTTTTTTATTGTTTTAAACTTATTCCATATTTTTCTTCCTTTAATCTAATAAGTATATTAGTATTACCTATAATTTACTATACTACCATGCTTATACGGTTATACCTAGTATATATATATATAGTCATCTTTTAGAAAAATTGAATCACGCAAAAAGTATATAATAGAAAAAACAAACCCTCATTTTTTATATGTATATATATTTTTAACTAGAACATAAAACATTCTTCCTCGTTTCAAACAATATACATAATTGTGATTGGCAAGAGTACCAGTATATATATTCCAGATAGAAAAGGAAAATATTCACCTTTTTTTGAACCTTTTTGTTAACCTAATGTTGTTTTAACCTTCATTTCCATGGAAGAATCATCACTAGATTGGGTAGAGCATATATGCTAGTTTCAATATCACAGGTACTGGTATAATATACATAATAAAAAATACATAATACTGGTATAAAACAATATATATTTGTGATTGGCAAGAATACCAGTGTGTGTGTATATATATATTCCAAATAGAAAAATAAAAAAAATAAAAATATTCATCTCTTTCTTTAACCTTTGTGTTAACCTAGTGCTGTTTAACTTTCATTATCTGATTCTATTTCCATTGAAGAATCATTATCACTAGATTGATTAGAGCATATAGTTTCAATATCACAGGTACTGGTACTTATTGCAGATTTGGATGTTGACGAAGCCAATGTAGCACCATGTTTTACTTCACTTTCTTGGAATTTTGCATTTTGGGATATAAATACAAGCTTTGCTGCTCTGTCTGTGCTTAATCAGTTTCTTTTGCCTTTATGGATATTACTGTATGTGCTAAATGATCTCGGAGGTAATGAAAGGGCGAAATAGAGGTGTATGAGTTTGTGTAGGTATATATGCGAGTATGCGTGCGTATGTATCTGGAATTCTGGATGTATGCGTATGTATGGGGTATATAATAGATATAAATATGTGTATATAAGTATTTATGTATATATTGGTATATATGTATATGGGTGTATGTGTATGTATAATATGGATGGTCTCGGGGGGAAAATATGTCATCGCGGGTCTAAAGGATAGTTAAGTGGGAGATTCAAAATCCGAGGCATGGATGGGAGAGTCCTGGAAAGGTTGGACAATGGGCAGTCAGCTCCCAGCCAGTGTTCTCGCAAGTTTAATGGATCTCAAGATACAAGACTTTCAGTGCAAGAAAGAGGCCATTTTTTTCTGTAAATAGGCTGAAAAGGGCATTCTATACTGGTACCATATGGCCTATTTTATTATTTATTTATTTATTTTTATAATATATATCATTGCAAAAGTATACCTTATAATTAAATTGGCAATATCTATATTAATTATTAAAAAAAACAAAAAAAACAATAAAAAACAAAAAAAATGACAAAAAAAACAAAAAAAACAACATGGACATAAAAAAAACGGTTTTTTTAACATCACTAGTAACAAGACAAGCTAAATACAGTGTAATGCGAAGAATTTAAAACAGATAATCTAATTGTTGAAGCTATTCATCAGTCCTGCTTTGTCTTCCGAATTATGAACTTCTTGGTAAGAAAGTGTTTGTTTATAGCTCCATTTAACACCAACATTGGCATTTTCATTAAGTGTAAGTTTTATTTTTTAGTATTAGCTTTGGGTAGTTTTTATTTATTTTATTATTACTATACTCGTTTCATTACACATTATTTATTTTTTTTTGTCCAAATATTTCAGTTTTTCAAATTTATTGTATCATCTATTACCTTGATGAATGTTGTACTACTTTTATAGGATTTATCTTGTGCCTATAAAAATCATCATTAATAGTTTTGAAACTATTACCCATATACAACACTTCAAGGTGCTTCAATTTCAGTTCTCTCCTCAAGAACATGATGCACAGGCATCTATAATGTTGTAAATTATTATTTTATATATAATATAATAATGTCATGGCAAGCAAAGTACTGTATCTCTTATCTATATACATTGCTAAATTGGAACCAACACATTTTCTTGCAAACCTTTCACTGAATCTACACGCTTTCTTTCCAGTCAAAGCTTTATTGCGCTCATAAGTAATTTGTGTCTCTTTTTCAGTCTGCTTAATCTAATTTTAGATTCACCATACTTAACTTTGTCAAACACAGAAACCTGACTTTTATTTATATTTAATTCAGCAGTCTTTCATACACCTTAATGAAACGTGATGATTGTACTTATTTCATCCTCAGATTTCCCCAGAATTATCTTGATGTGCCTCAGAAGACTGATCTCTGCTTAGTTTTATGCATCTCAAGAATTCTTGTTGTTTTTCCTTTTCAACAGCTTCTTTGTCGATTGTGGGAGTATCGGAAGTTATCGTGGGGAAGTAACACTACATAATTTATTAGAACTCAATCCTGATGTTCATGGAACCTTTGTCGATCAACCTGTTGAGGAAATCCTCTCCAATCAGCCAGATTTCTTCAATAATTTCAGTGTTGTCATAGCAACAACCATTCGGGAGAGGTAAAAATCAGTTTTAGTAGTGAATAGACAGTAAATGAAACATGATACTCTTCATTGTTAACACACAGTTCAATTTGACGCCTTTTCCTTAAAAAAGATTTTTCTTTGCATTGTTTTTTCATGGTTTGAAAGTGATCTGTCCATAATTCAGGGTATCATTATCTGATTTAGACTTATAATTTCTTACATTTGTTTCTTATAAATTGGGACAAAATAGAGCAAATTCTGCGTGAGTATCTAGCATTTAAAATAAACCTAAAATATTTAGTTATATCACAGACTTCACTTTAATTAATACAGCTATTTATAACATTCATGTACTGCTTCAGATAAAAGTTCACCTAGAAACAATTTCTAAAGAAGATAAAGAACTACTAATTGGTAATGTTTTGTTTTTGTTTGGATATTTTATTATTGTTGGTGATAAAATGATAAAAACTGCCACTCAATGATGAATGGGTTTCGTTTTTTAAATTTTCTTACTGTTTTTAGAACTTTTTTCCGAAATTGTACAGTTTAGCAGAGGAAATTGATTTTCATTTATTTTTTAAATATTTTTTTTACTAGAAACTAGTTTTGTACGGATTAAGCAGTGTGTAGGGCCTGTATTTATTTTCACTTAAGTGCTGCTGTTGCACTTAAAGCTCATTAGTGGGCATAACTTATGATTCAAGATGTGGATTTTGCGAGGTAATTCGCCAAAATTTGATTATGCATTCATTTGTCTCGTAATTACTTAGGAATTGTTTGAAGTCGAATAAGGATTGTGACAAAGCCTATAAAATACTAGCGTGTTGCGAGGCTATGATATTTCCTACTCTAAATTAGAGCATCATTTTTTGCCCATGCTAATGAGATAGGGTATCATCCATAAATGATGTCACACAAAATTTCAAATTTTTAGACCCCACTCTGCCCTTTGTCATAAATAGTCACAAAATTTTGAAACTTCCCCATGTCACGGTCACAAACTATATGTAAAATTGTAAAAAAGAAAGTGAAATAACGTGTATTTATTTAAAACTTCATTCAAATGGTAGCAT
Organism: Bathynomus jamesi; assembly: GCA_023014485.1. Taxonomy (NCBI): domain Eukaryota; kingdom Metazoa; phylum Arthropoda; class Malacostraca; order Isopoda; family Cirolanidae; genus Bathynomus; species Bathynomus jamesi. The sequence goes on from JAJOZX010005150.1 coordinate 314,728, forward strand.
TTTTGTTAATATCTAACAATGCAAGCAGCCAGATGTGAGAATTTACGTTTTTCAGCTGCATAATATTACACAAGTTGTCAAAAAGAATCCTATCGATATTTTAGTTTTTACATTAAACTTTTCAAAATGTCAACATAACGCAAAAATTTTTAGGCCTCTGCTCCCCTCACAAAAGGTCACAAAATTACATTCCCCCCCCTGCTCCGAGCTTTCGATCCGTTATTGATTGAGGATTAAGTTACAAATGATGACTACTTTTTTTATGTATACAAATGTTCATTGAGAATTATCTCGCCAAAATTACGTAAGGAAATTCTTAATGGGATTGTGTTGCAAGCATTTATCAAACTTCAAAGGAATTATTAATAATTCTCTTCCTCATTGTAACGAAATCCATCAAGGTATTTTACTGTGAGAGGCATTTCCAATAGAATTAAAATGTGTTGATTCTGTCAAGATGTTTCTAAGCATTTATATTTGTTAAATGACGTGAAACCCGCAACAGAGAGGTGGTTTCATTCCCACCTAGTGAGAGACGCTTTCCGAGCGCATCTCTTGCTGTAACACACACTATCCAGGAAACCAAAAAAATTTCGTTCAGAGTGTGGCTTTTGACTGTATCTTTTGTGTTACATGTTTTACTTCAGTCCATGTAATAACATCAATTTACAGTTATTGCAGTTTTTAATAATGAAAATGCAGTTAAAGAATATTGAAGATGAACTTATTTCACGAAACTTGGAATCCACTTTTGTTTCTTTGCCATTGTAACAGTTACGTTTGAAACTCTTGTAAACGTACCACACATTATGTATATACTCGTACACGTTACAGTTGATGTGTAAAATCAGGCAATTTGTAAGTTGACCAAAATTTTAGGCAATGTGTCAACTGGTATTTCCCAATATGTTGCCTAAAAGTTCATTAGGTTAGGTTAAGTTAGGTTTTGTGCGTATCACAGTTTGACACATTGCCTAAAATTTCAGTCAATTTACAAATTGCCTGATTTTAGACATTGACTGCAACACTTTTGCATTAAAACAGTCAATTGGTTGATGGTTTTTTTTTTCATGGAAAAGAGCATTGCCTTTCTGCGTGGTGAGACATAGTTTATTTGGAATAGTGCGAGTACATTATCACAAGTTTTGTAATGTATACCTCATTAGCTTTTTAGCATGTTTCTCTCTACAAAATTCAAAATCTGCGCATTTTGATTCGCAGCTGCGCAGCATAAATACGAGAAATGTTTGTGGGTAAAAACGTAGTTGTAATTTTTTCTTTACTTTACGTGCTTAGATTGAATATTTCGTTTCCAGATGTCTGCTCAATCTCTCTGAGAAGTTATGGGAGTCTAAAGTACCTCTGGTCGTGGTCAGAAGTTACGGAATGATCGGATACATTCGATTGCAGGTAGGTGTTGTCGCATCGATAATTTGAAGTTAAAGGAAGAATGAATAAAGTTTGTAGCAATGCCATAGACATTTTTAACAAGCAGTGAAGCACGATTCATCTCCGCTCTTTGTTTTCGTTCATGTTAATAATCATATATTCATGTTCAATAATCGTTAAATGGAAAATAATGAAGCTACTTGGAAAGAATGGTCGACTGCTGAAACTAGAGCCAGTTTTCTTTAAGATGATTACGGTTCAGATATGGAAGGCTTTCTGTCATTGAACTAATTTGAAATTATAGTTCTTTCCCAATTAAAGTAAAAGCCTTGTTTAAAAAAAAAAAATCCTTAATTTGAACATATCATGGTTTAAATACAGAATGTATGTTTAGCAAAACAATTGTGCTGGAGCCTTAATCAAAATTAGAATGAAAAAAAAGTTTCAAAATATTTTCTTTAATTATGGAGAAAGTGGCCTTGGGTAATCGAGACCACCTAAATTATTAATGGGAAGGGGAAAAGGCAATAAAGTGGTAAATTAGGAGCGAGTGAGTGAGACTCGAGCGCGCGTCGCGTGGTCATAGTCGGCGTTCCTACCAATCACGCCATCCAGCCCCCCCCCCATAATAAAAATAAAGGTTCGTTCAAGTGGAGCATGGTGAAACAGCCTAAATATCGGCCTGAACGAACCTTTCTCGTGTTCTGGATGATGTGATCGGTAAGCGCGCTGACTAAAACGACGCGGGTTCGGTTCGTGTTCCACTCACTCCGTTTCCTGCTTTATTCCCATTCCAACTTATTGAAGTGCAGTTATTGCACTTGATAAGCATTCATAGATGATTAATATTCTATAAATTATATATCGCCTATAATTGTATGTGGGGTGGCTGGGGCCCCCCAACTGTGGGGCTCCCGTGTTGACCCAGTGGGCTACGTCAGCGGGGGCTTAGCCCCCGGAAGGGTCACCCATGCTGGACAGGCTACTGGGGAGACTGGGCTAAGTGCCACTAAAGTCTCTGGCTCTCAGTACGGCCCTTAGGGCGTCACTGTGTTGGATGGTTGGGTATCCGGGCCGGTGGGATTCGGGGGCTGGTGTCTTTGGCCGTTTGGGAGCAAACTTTCGCATCACAGGGCCCCGTTTTTAAACTGACGGTGTATCCCTTGGGGATGAGGTACCCAGCCCCCTGCAGTTTGCGCTCGGCCTCCCTTTCTCACTGTTAGGCAGTTTCTCGCGGCCCCTGGGTCCATTTTTCTCTCAATCTAATAACGTATGGATACTTCTACTTCTTGCCCTAGAACTCGGGTGGTGAGCGACCAGGCCCCTGAGTCCTCTACCACTGGAAGACCACGTTGTGAAGGGGTCGCCCTTCCTCTGACTACGGAACACTCGCATTCCCCTCCCTCGTCACCCACCTCAATTTGTACGTCGACCATGCCTTTGGACACACCACCTCTAGAGCGAGGGTCCCACCCCAACTCCCCTCAGCCAGCTACGGGCAAGACAACATGGTCCACGAAAGCCTCTCTCGCTCTCCGTATGCCCCTCTCACCCGTCATCGACCCGCCTCTCCACGGAGAGAGCCCCATGATGGACGGGAAAGTCAGTGCCCACGTCCGTCCTACCGACCACTAGATGTCCCAGTCCACTTCGAACCAACAGCTTCCCTATCCCTACCCAGTATTTACAAATTTTTAGTTATTCGTCCTACTTCTGGGTCCCTACCGTCCAACTCTGAAAGGACATTTCAGGCGATCCACACGCACAGCAACTCTAGCCGTTATGACGTCCGACCACAGAAGGACGGTTCTCTCCTTATAAAATCGCGAACAGCGGCTGAAACGAATGCCCTCCTCTCCCTCACAGAAGTCCTCGGTGTCCGTTTCCCCTCGCCTGAACCAGAGTCAGGGCACTATCTTTGCTACCTGTTTATTGTTGATACCCGAGTTATTAGAAGACCTCACACCCCGGGGTATCATTAAGGTTCATAGATTCACATCTCGTCAAGGAGGTACCCCCTCCCCCACCCCGCGCCTCCTCACGTTCAACACACTAGTCCCTCCAGGGCTGTCGTATTGTGTGGGGCATGGGAGACCGCGCGTCATGCGAGTTCTCGGTCCGCCCATACATTCCAGACCCAACCCGTTGCTTTAAGTGCAGTAAGTTTGGGCACGTCATTTCAGTATGCCGACAGCCACAACAACTGTGCCTACGTTGCGGGGATATCGCCTGCGGGTGGCGGATTTCATCAGCCTCCGAGAGGCGCGAGACAGGGTGCGGAGTCGGGAGGTGAGACAGGGGGTCTCTTATGCCACTCAAACCCCCATCGACTACTATTCCCCCTTCCCGATCATGCCCCACACCGGACCCGGCAGCCACCATGCCTCCCCACCATGAATCTCCAAAGTTACAAACTTCTCAGAACTTTGGAATCGGGAATCTCGGTTCCCGTCTCCCAGGAACCCCGCTGTCACCGCACTCTGAAGACACACCCAAACCTAGCGACCGGGCTAAATCAACGAGGCGGAGGCGCCGGAGTGAGTCTCCGGACTCGCCGACCACCCAACAAGCCTCTCTCTTCTCTTAAATCCAACAAAAGAACTCGAGCACCTACACCATTAACCTCGCCTAAGATGACCCTCTCACCCTCACCCCTGAAGAAGTTGATAGTCGTCGCTGACGTGCACGAGCCGCCGCCTAGGGTGAGACACGAGGCAGATAACCCTACATCCGAGGATCCAGTGGAGGCGGCACTGGCACGCCTACATGGTGTGACCAAAGTACCTTCGGCCGCACCCCCGAGCCTCATGGATCTACCCTTACCTCCTGGTGCCATCATCTCCACCCCACCACGAGAACACCCTGGCTCATCCCCCTGTACCCCCATTGAACCGGCCCCTCTCATACCTCCGGCTCTTCCCTCATCAGCCACCCAGACTTTGTCCTTCCCCCACCCGCCTGGTTTTACTGGTACCCCCTGTCGTCACCCCGGGTGTCCCGGGAAACCGCAGAAAAACAGGGAGGTGCCGATATGGAAAACGGAACCCTCCCCCGTTGCATGTTCACTGAGCCCGCGACGGTCCCCGGGCTGCCGTGATCCACGCCCCGTTCGGTCGACTCGGCCCCACAGTCCCCGAAGGGGTTGACAGGTCAGCCGATTCCCTCCTTGGTGAACGGCAGGTGACCTGACAGGCCCCGACTTACACCCCGCCATCATGAACCTAGATCTCCACCCACAGTCTAACTCTCCAGCACCTTCACCCTCTCCACTTCTCCCTCGTCAAACAATGGACCCTCCAAAGGTCCACTTTCCATCCTCAGAGGAATGCATTGCGTATTTTGAAGCGACTGTTGTCGCAGCAGCAAGCACCAGCATCCCACGATCCTCTGCCTACCCCCGAGCCCGACTGGTGCCCTGGTGAAACCCAGAGTGCGCGGAGGTCATCCGAGCCAAGAAGAGGGCTACCCGACGATTTTATCGTACGCGAGCCCCTACCCATCCCCTGGTGATGCAGCGGACCAGAGCCGTTGCTCGACCATCTGGAAGAAGGTACGGAGTGTCGAGAGACGACATGCCCCCTCCCGACCCCCGGTCCTCCGAACTAATGACGGGCTTCTCTGTGAACCTAGGTCGATAACGAATCTTCTGGCATCTACCTTTGCTGCCGTCTCCACAGACAGCCCCTCACGCTGGCCCCTAACAAGAGCTGAGCTGCTCACCATCCCTCGACAACTCCTACAATCGGCTATTTACCATGCGGGAGCTACAGGCGGCACTCGCCTCTAGACGTCTCCTTCCCCAGGCCCGGACGACATCCCCTACCAGGGATGGGGAGTCGGCCAAAAACAACCGACTCCCGACTCCCGAGTCGGTATTTTTAAAAACCGACTCCGACTCCCGACTCTTTCAAATATATAAGTATAAATAAATGTAATAAAGTAGGTACGATAATAATACAGTTTAGTAATTTAATACAATTTTAATGTTGTATTACACAAAAATAAAAATTAACAGAAAAAGAAATTGATCTCGTATAAAATATTTATAACCTCATTTGGTTAACAATTTTAAAATTTTAATGTTGCATACGGTACCGTAGCTAAATAAAAAAAGTTGGTAAAGAATATTTTGTTTCCATTATATATTATGATATGCTGATATTGAAGCTAAATATTAAAAAAAGGCTAAAAAAACATACTTAATAATTTAACTCTCTAAGGAGAATTTGTTCTTAAGAAAAGTATAGCATCAATTATGTCTTCCTTCAACTTAGCCCGTAGGTGGGATTTAATTAACTGAAGAGCTGAAAATAATCTTTCAACGCTGACTTGTGTTGGTGGCAATGCAGTAACAGTTCTGGCTACATCTTGCACTAATTCAGGATACTTTGGTATGGCATTCATCACATCAAGTTTTAATGAACGATCAAATTTCTCTATTTTTATTAAAGCTGCATTAAAGTCTTCTCTGAATTTGGTCAATGGGGTTATTTTTATAGGTTTATCATCTTGACTCAAACGGCATCGCTTAACTTTTTGATTTTTCTTCATTATCGAGATATTTTTCAAAATCCATTTCTTCTTCAGAGTTTGAGCAGGAGCTTTGCATAATGGCAGGACTAGAGCAGCTTTCAAATTCTGAATTACTTGCGGCATCTGTTTCATTTAACATTTTCATTCGCACAGCTACATCACACAGAGCTGACTTTCCTCTAGCAATCTGTTCTTCAGTTAAAAGTACCCTGTGCATAGGATCTACATAAACTGCAGCCAATAGTACGTCATTATTCAGTAAATTTTCTTCTCTACGCTGCATAGACATTCTTATACCATCTGCAACAATGCCGCCAATTTGAGATAGTTTATAATTAATACTTTTCCATTCCTTGTAAAATGTGCCAGGTGTCAATTCAGCACAAAGTAAAATGTGCCAGGTGTCAATTCAGCACAAAGTACCCTGTGCATAGGATCTACATAAACTGCAGCCAATAGTACGTCATTATTCAGTAAATTTTCTTCTCTACGCTGCATAGACATTCTTATACCATCTGCAACAATGCCGCCAATTTGAGATAGTTTATAATTAATACTTTTCCATTCCTTGTAAAATGTGCCAGGTGTCAATTCAGCTGCTTGAAACTTCTTTGTAACCACATATGGGTACTTAAGTAATGCTTCAAGTTGACTTGCCTGCTGCCACTGGATATCAGTCATTGTTACATCTGGGTTTGCCATATCGATAAGGTATGGCTTCAATTCAAGAAGGCGCTTAATCATTTCATAGGTACTCCCCCAACGTGTAGCTTGATCTATAACTGCACCTTTTCCGGATCGACGTTTTAATATTGCATCAAGTTTAGGCGTTCTTGCAGCCACTACTATGTTGCGTAACCTACCTACTACATTAGCAGCATTCCTTTCTTTTAACCCATCACGAATTGCCAGTTGCAATGTGTGGACTGCACATCGCATATGGGGGATATTTGAGAATCCAGCAAAATCATTGTCTACAGTGTCAACACTGTCAAGTTTGTCAGCAGTTTCATCCGTATCATCTTCACTACTGTCTTCAAAAAGATCTCCTTTTACTTCACCATCATTAAGTTTCTGTACTGTACTTTCATATTTGAAGCATTATCAGTAACAATTGATAATATTTGCTCTTTAGTGATTTCATATTCTGCCAAGATGGTTTCAATTAGCTTGGTCAGGTATTCGCTTGAATGTTGAGCTTCAGTGTCCTTCACTGCCAGAGTACGTATAACTAGTTTTCCTTCATCATCAATGAACTGAACATTTATTGCCATATAATTAATTCTTTGTCTCGTGCAGGCATCCATCTTAAGAAAGAAGAATTTTCCTTGCAGCATTGTTTTCAATAAAGTTTTCTGGCTTTCTGCTTCCTTTAAAATCATGTTTCGAATATCATGTCTCTAATGACACACCTAGTTTTGCCGCCATTTCTCCATTTAATCCACGGAAAGCTGGGGAGGAAAATAATGTAAGTGCAACCCCATTCTTTACAACTAAATCTATAAGGTATTTTTTTAAATTTTTCTTTGTCATTGATATTGTAATTCTCTCTCTGTGGAAAAATTTTGTAACAGAGACTTGTTTGCTTTTTGAAATAGAGGTACTGGCCTGACTAGAAGTAGGTTTCTGGATTTCCTTATCATGCTGATCTACAACCTTATAAATATTGGGATGTTTGTTTCGTAGATGGCGTTTCGAGTTGGAGCATTAGCATGTTTCCCAGTGTAAGCACTAATTTTTGCATTACACTCTTTACCATCCTTTTCTACTTGACACACAAAAATACTTTCATCCTCATTTAGCTTAAAATATTGAAAGACTGCTGATTTTCTACTAGGCCCACGACTCATTACTAATAGGGGCTAATTAAATTAATAATTAATATATTGCTAATTTTTATATGGTACCTAGTATCCTGAAATAGAAAATAGAAATATGAAATTCATTTGCTAAGATTTACCAGAACAATAAATCAAATGTGAATCTAGAATTAGTTCAGGAAGATATTTATTTAGGGCAGAGTAGTATTCTGGTAAATTGTTGGCATATAGAAATTGAATCAAAGAGTCGGGAGTCGGTCGTTTTTACCGACTCCCGACTCTTCAAAAAAGCTCCGACTCCCGACTCCCATCCCTGTCCCCTACTGTATGATCCAACACATCCATCCTACTATGCTACTGTTCCTACTAGATCTCTACGATCGTATATGGGTTGAGGGCACCTTCCCCTCTCGGTGGAGAGAGGCCCACGTCATACCAATCCCCAAACCTGGCAAAGACCCCCTTGACCCCATTAACTATAGACCAATCGCATTAACATGCTGTGCCTGTGAAATCTTTGAGAAAATGATCGCCGCGCGACTCTCCTTTCTCCTTGAAAACAATGACTCCCTCCCGGCTACCCACTCTAGCTTTCGACAGTTTCACTCCACTACAGACCCCCTCCTACTCCTCAGCCGGGATATACAGAACGCCTTCAATAGGGGACAGTTTGTCCTGTCCACTTTGTCCTGTCCACTTTCTTCGACATCCAGAAGGCCTACGACACCACCCATCGACATATCATCCTCGGTGAGCTCCAAAATTTGGGTTTCGTTGGAGCCCTGCCGACCTTCATCAGGGACTTCCTCTCCTCCCGGATCTTTCAAGTACGGGTGGGCTCAGTCCTCTCTGACACCTTCGAGCAAGAGGATGGGGTCCCACAGGGGAGCATCCTCAGTGTCGTATGCTTTTCATTAGTAATGAACACAGTAGCAAAATCCCTTCCACCCACCGTCCGTTCCTCCATCTACGCAGACGACCTTGCGATATGGTTCGCGGGGCGGAACTGCCCGTCGTCCAACGACAAATTCAGCTCGCCATCCATCGGGTGGAGAGGTGGGCGACATCAGTTGGTTTCCGCCTACCCACCTCTAAAACAAAAAGCATGGTCTTCAGCAGAAGATCCACAGCCATACCTGCCCCCCCCTCGGTCACGCTATACGGTGAGCCCCTCGAGGTGGTGTCCACAGCGCGGTTTCTGGGCATGACCTTCGACCGACGGTTCAACTGGGTTCCCCACCTCAGGCACCTGAAACACACTTCGGCGTCCCCTCGCTCTCCTAGACCACCTTTCCCACACCATGTGGGCCGCTGACCGACGCTCGCTCCTCCGTCTTTACACTTCCGTGGTCCAGTCAAAGCTGGACTATGGGAGTGTTGTATATGGATCTGCCTCCAGCACCTCCCTCCGAATCTTGGACCCGGTACTTAACAGAGGCCTCCGCCTCTCCACCGGTGCCTTCCGATGGAGAAGGATAAAACCTCAGCTTCGATATTGGGCTTCCTCGTTCCATAGGTCCCGTCATAAGGAAGTGATTCTAGCCCGTCTCCGCCTCGGGCACACATGTAGCACACACGGTCACCTCATGGCTAAATTGCCAGCCCCACTCCGCCCTACCTGCCATTCCCCCATCACCGTCGTCCATCTCCTGGTCGAATGCCCGAATCTGTCCGACCTCCACCACAGCTGTTTCCCCAACCTGTCTCGTATCTCCACATCCGAACGCCTCCAGTCCATACTCGCCGAAGGCCCCCACTTCTCAGCGGAAGCAATTTTCTCATACCTCACCCGCTCTCAACTACTTCACCGCATCTAAATTCAGCCCCCCTGCCATATATCCAATAACTGAACCTTTTCATTCCCTCAGTCCAATACTCCCATCCCAGCGACACTACCCACCCTCTGTCTCGCCAAGATATGTACCACTCTAGGACCTAGGTGCGAATCGGCGGTTAAGCAACGTATGTGGGTTTTGTTAGTTTGTGTATTATCAGGTCATCCCATAAGTAATGTCGTTTTTTAGATCGGAATTTGAAGGACAAAAAAAACACTTTTTAATCTAGTATATATTTTCCATCGGAATCAGTGACACTCTGCCAACGTCCAATAAGCTTTTCAGTGCCATGTTTATAAAATTCAGGCGGTTTTGAGGCAAAAAACGTACAAAGACTGGTGTGCAGGTCATCTAACGAATTATACTGTTTCTCGTCAAGATAGTTTTGCAGACTCCTGAAGAGATGATAATCTGAAGGCGCAAGGTCTGGAGGATGTGGAAGTTTTTCCCACCCAAGCTCCTCAATTTTTGCAGAAGTGATCCGAGCGGTATGAGGACGTGCGTTGTGGTGGTGGAACACGATTCCTTTCCGATTAACCAAAGGTGGTCTCTCTTCTTTTAGTGCAGTGTTCAATCGATCCAGTTGTTGACAGACGACTTGAGCGATGATTGTTTGGTTGTGTGGTAAGGTTTCAAAGTGTATTACACCACCTTTATCCCACCAAACACTAAGCAACACCTTCCGAGGGTGAAGATTTGGTTTTGGCTGTGGTGTCGCTGGTTCTCCGGCACAAACCCACTGTCATCGGCGCTTAACATTCTGGTACAGTATCCACTTTTCATCACCAGTCACTAAACGTGCAAAAACAGATCTTGGAGTTCACGGGAATGAAGAGCTGTGCTAATGTTTACCCACACCCTCAGATTGTCGACCGACAATTCATGTGGCACCCATTTTCCTAACTTAGGCACTTTCCCGAGTTGCAAATGTCGATGGATGGTGGACGGGGATGAATTGAGTTTCTGGGCCAATTCTTCGACAGTTGTTGAAGTGTTCTTCAAGTGCGGCTAACAGCAGGTCATCATCAAACTCAGCAGGGCGTTCAGAGCGTGCTGCATCTGTCAAACAGCAGTCACCATTCCTAAACTTTTGAAACCATCTTTGACATTTCCTCACACGCAGAATATCGTTGCCATAAACTTCCTGAATATTTCGCGTTGCTTCAGTAGCACTATTCCCTTTTTTGAACTCGTAAAGCATTATATGCCTGATATGCTCTTCTGATACCGCCATGTTTATGAGGGGTTCACATAAAGCAAAACACACTTCTTCACTGGTCAAGGTCTGTAAAGTATGTAGCTAAACACGATAGATCTCCTCTTAGATATAACCTTCGGAAAATTTATGCTTAAACCGAGTAGGACTAGTTTAAACTTAATCTATCGTAAAAAACGACATTACTTATGAGATGACCTGATAGTTGAAAAATGAAGCAAAATAGTTGCTGATTTTACGCTGTTACCAAATTGGTGTGGAAACAACAATGAGTTATGTTTTTGTCATGCTTACAATTGGTTTAATTTAACCCAAAACATGTTTGCTTATTTCTTAGGTAATGCCAAATAAAAATAATTTTTATCCGCACGATTAAGTGTACGTAAATAAAAGGAAGAGCACCTCTTTGATGGGTGAATTAGTCTTCGTTTTTTATTGAGGTGAGAACGTGAAAATTATTACGCTTCATTTTAATAAAAATAGAACCAGAGAAAACTGTTTGCATTTCAACTCGGGGTTTTTCTTTTCCTTACAACCAAGAGGGAAATGGAGTGTGTTAATTTTTGATGTTTCGTTAATAAAAGATAAATCCGGTTGCAGGTGGAAGAGCACACGATAATTGAATCTCATCCGGATGATGTGAAGCCGGATTTAAGGTTGGACAGTCCATTCCCGTCACTTTCCAAATACATAGATTCCTTTCATTTTGGAGAGATGAGTAACAGAGAGCATTCACACGTGCCTTACGTCGTTATTTTACTTCATGTCTTAAAACTGTGGAAGGGGGAATATGACCACATTCCAAAAACGTACCAGGAAAAGAAGGCTTTTAAGCAGATGATCCAACGAGGTATTTAAAATGTGACTTTTCACGTCGATTATTATTCCTCAAGTATATTTTGACTGTTGAAAACAGTTTAACACGTATTATATAAATTCATTTTTAGTACAATAATCGCACTTAAGGTGGAAAAGGCAATGAAGTGGGAAACTATTAGGAACTATTGGGACTCGAACCTGTATCACCTGGTTTCAGAGTCAGCGTTCCTACCGATCACGCCGTCCAGAACCCTAAGAGCTGTTTGTTCAGGCGAGGCCAATAGTTAAGCTCTATTACCATGCTCCATTCAACGCCCTCGTCTTTATAGAGCATGTAAATACATGTAGAGAAAGTCATATTTCGTCGTACACAACATTAATTATTCAGTTCTAGTGATTTAATTAATTTGTCGAGTGATTGGTGAAGCAATTATTAGGTTTTAAACTTGATGGCATTCTCTTCCAACCTAGTTTAGTCCATTTAGATTGTAAGAGTCATTTCAAGATCTAATTTACATTGTTGTCCAAATAAGAATCCTAATGACTGCAGATTACTAATTATTTTCGAGTGCGTATGTACACGAATCCGAGTTTTGAGTGACCACCTAAAATCACATTGCTTTCATTTAGCATTATGATGATGTCGGAGGTACGTTTTTAGAAGGAATTTGTCAATGCAAAAAAGAAGAGAGAACAGACTTCAGGGACTAAATCCACAATAAATAATGGTTTTATTAGAAGCACACTATTTTGATATGTTCTAAGCAGGGATGGGAAATCGAAATTAATTTCGATTCGAGTTTCGATTTCAGTTCATAGTTTTGAGAAATATCGATTTCGGTTTCGATTTCGGTTTTTTCATTTTTTTTCGATTTCGGTTTTTCAGATTTCAATATAATATGTTCATTATTTACATATAATATGAGCTTTTATCTATCATTTCTGCACACTTATTCCAAATAAAAAAGTGCTATTGGATGATTATTTACATTTAATCAGTACTGTATCTTGAAGTTGTCTTCATTTTTTTTTTCAGTAAACTTTCATATTATTTCTACAACTTAGGGACCCGCCTAAAACCGCCTTCCTTTGAGAGAGGAGAATATATTTATCAGATCAACGCAGTCAAAGCACCCTGTTTCTATTTATATATATAAAAAAAAATCAGGGATAAATAAACAAAACTGGATGGAATGTAAGGAAGCTAATACATCTTAAAATTTCACGCCTTTATGTTACCCTATTTGAGCAGTCAGGTATCATAAAAGTAGCCCTGTCTTTAATCCCCGGAAGTTGGTCAACTCTCCTTTAATAGAAAGCAGTTTGAATATTAATTTTTATTTCTTAATTTCGGTTTGAACTGATGTTTTTTATCGAATTCGATTCAAGTTTTTTATTCTTTTCGGTTTCGGTCTAAATTTCGATTTCGGTTTTTCCAAAAATATCAGTTTCGGTTTTTTTTTCGATTTCGCTTCAAGAAAAAATATCGGTTTATCGATTTCGATTCGGTTTCCCATCCCTGGTTCTAAGGTATTTATCAGGTGTGAGTGAAGACCTAGGTCTAAACTTGCGCTTCAAACAGATCCATTTCTTATTGTGGCTTTAAGTTCTCGAATTAAATTTGTCGTCATTGAAAATATTCATATAACAGACTTGGCTTTTAAAATTTGTACTTATATTTGACAATTTTTGTGGTCGATGCGTCACTTTTCAAAGACAAATGTTCAAATTTTTAATTGTTACATTTTATTTTCGATGCACAAATGGGATTACCTGAAGATCCGTCACCCCAGCCTTTTTTAGTTACTTTATAAGGCTAACTAATGAAAATATCACGACTTAACCTAACCAATCGTTGGGTTAGTTGTACGCCCTTGACGATTGGTTAGGTTAGGTTAGGTCATGATATTTTCGTTAGTTAGCCTTATAAAGCTAACTAAAAAAGGATGGGTGACGGATCTTCAGGTGATCCCACAAATGCTTGTCATTTTTACCCAGATTTAGCCTCGCTGAGTAATTTTACTTCGGAGATAAGATGGAAAGTGATAATATTGACTGTAGTGATAGAAGGGTGTTTGTTTCAGAGATTCGAATCAAGGACTGCGGAGAGCCGGAGGAGAACTTTGAAGAGGCGCTGAAGGCGGTCAATGTGTGTGTAGGACCCACCGCCATTCCCCCAGCAGTTAATGCTATCCTGAAGGAGGCGGGAGCGTCCACCCCCTGCCCCTCTACTAAATCGTTTTGGCTCATGGCAAAGGCCTTGCACGAGTTCGTGGAGAGCGAAGGTGGAGGAGTCCTTCCCGTCAGCGGCGTCATACCGGATATGACGGCAGACTCGGATACGTTCATTAAAGTGCAAAATTTGTAAGTTTCCATTTTATTTAAATGGGCTATGTTATGACCACATCGCAACATAACGTACTGTAATTAGATCAACGAAAACAAGGACGTTGTCTTCGCTTAGTAATTGAGTGGGTGACGGTTCTCTGCGTCCTACCAATGTAGCGAGCCGTGGTTTGGATTCTACGTAGAGCTTAAGTCCTCTCCATCACGTGACTCGTCGTTATGAAGGGATTAAAGAATCCCGAAACAATTATTTTCTCTAAACTAGACCATCACTCATAAAAGCTATCATACAACTGGAAACATCAGATAGGTTCATGAAGTTTTTAACGCGGAGATACTGTACGTAAGCTCCCATGACTTTGTTGGTTAGAGATTTGATTCGGGCTGCGAAGGTCCGGGTTTGACCCTCACTGCCGCCGCATTGGAGTTAGTTACTTTGTGATTGCTCATGCTCAGGTGACTCGAATTTTCCCCCCACCCCACCTCATTGCGGGGAAATAGGGGTTTCATATGAAATCTTTACCCGTTACTGTAGGTAAGACGAGTGTTTGAAGAGGTTTCTCGCAGCGTTATTCAAGAGGGCCTCATTATCGTTGCAGATACCGCGAACAGGCGAACGTAGACGCCGATTGGGTGTTCAGGAGAGTGCAGGAGATTTGCCAGCAACTTGGACCAAGGAAAGTCTTGATTTCTGAAAACGACGTGAGAACATTCTGTAAAAACGCTCGGTTTCTAAGAGTTTTGAGGAGCAAATCGATCGCTCAAGAATATAAAGGATCTATCAGTTTGGGAGATTTAGGTACGATGCTGCGAATATACCTTAGACTAAATGAGGGGTTCTTCCGTAGTTTCATTTTCTAATTTCTTCCATTTTGTGAGCATATTATTATTATTATTATTATTATTATTATTATTATTATTATTATTTATAAAGGATTTACATTTAATTTCCAATATTCTGAATATTTTTTTATTTTCAGTACTGAGTTTCTTAATAATAATTCTAGATAAGAATTTGCAGTATGCTAAGAATACTGTCTTCATTTTTTTCTTCTGCTGACGCGTTTCGTTCATATACTTTGAACATCTTCAGAGCTTTATACATAATTTTAAAGTAAAATGGGTTATATATATACAGGGTGTCCCATAAGTCTGGCATCATAGGAAACAAAAATAAAAACGGGCAAAACAAAAGCTTTTATTTACAGAATGTGCTCAATATGTCCACCATTGTTTTCAATACACAAATTCAGACGTGATACCCAGTCAGCAAGCACACGATGAATGATGTCAGGAGTAATGGTGTTACATGCCCCAATAATGCGCTGCCGCAAATGTTCAACACTCCTAATTTTCTCTGCGTATACCAGCGCTTTCAAGTGGCCCCAGAGATAAAAATCTATGCGTAGAATTATCTGGATTCGTTCTTCCTTGCTCAGACATTATGGCCTGTAGAAAGAGAAAAATATGAATTATGGTTTGTAGAAATAGAAAAATATGAATTTCTCCTATGATGCCGGACTTAATGGGACACAGTGTATATTTTTTATTTTTTTATTGTAAATTTGATACAATTTCAAATTAATTTAAGAATATTCGAAAGTTCATTAAATTTTATATTAATTTTCGATTTTTTCATTTTAATGTCAAAGGCTTCGGCAATTTTTAGTTTTTGTACATTATGTGATGAGTATAAGATTTGAAAGTTTTTGTGAGATATCTTTTAAATTTAATATTTTACGATCTATTCTGTAATGTTCGTTAATTTTACTTGGACGATATTTATGTTGGTAATACCAACATAAATATCGTCCAAGTAAAATTAACGAACATTACAGAATAGATCGTCAAATATTAAATTTAAAAGATATCTCTCAAAAACTTTCAAATCTTATACTCATCACATAATGTACAAAAACTAAAAATTGCCGAAGCCTTTTACATTAAAATGGAAAAAACCGAAAATTAATATAAAATTTAATGAACTTTCGAATATTCTTAAATTAATTTGAAATTGTATCAAATTTACAATAAAAAAAAAAATATATATATATATGCACTAAAATCACAAAATAACACGTGACCTTATTAATAAGCAAACAACCACAGGGAAAAGGAAACACAAAGTCCGAGCGCTTTCGTGATATATTCACATTATCAAGGAGGAACAGAAAATAGACGGAGATTACAAAGTAAATGAGTTAAATAGACAAGCAAAAAAATTCACAATCGGCACCTCAAATTAAAGGCCTTAAAGCCCTCTAAAGATTTTTTCAATTGATAACATAATCTGTAGGTAGCTAAATTACTAAATAAAAAGTATACTGTATAGATGAAATTAGACAAAGAAACCAATACAGAGAACAAAAATTATTATAATGGTTATTAACACTAATATTTAATTAAAACAGGCAATTAATTGGCAAGAATTTAATGAAAAACAAATAGATAACGTAGATAAATAGATAAAATAATCTGTAGGCTGCTAAATTACTATATAGATGAAATTAAACAAAACCATTACAGAAAACAAAAATTATTATAATGGTTATTAACACTAATATTCAATTGAAGTAGGAAATTAAGAGGCCCGAAATTAATGAAAACAAAGGAAAAGTTGCCATCGTCTTACATATTATTACAAAATTTCTACAAACAGTCTGGAAAAAAATATATAGTTTTCCCAAAAACAACCCAGTTCAAAAGACCAATAAACCCCCCAGCAACCAAAGATTATACACGAAAGAAATATTACAATTAAAATACACACATAAGAATGTTAACAGTTCTTACAATAATATTTATTTATTTAACCAGGGCAAACCATTAAGGCGCAAGAATGCAGTTAAGAAAACAGTAGGCCCTTCGCCAGCTTTCTGACAATGTACGAATCTAATTTGTACAACCCAGGGCTAATATTAAGGACCAAATCCGCATTATTCTTGATCACACTTGATTCCAGTATATTTCTGCTAACAATAGATTTACTAAACCTTAATTTGGAAGCATTTTTCCAATCAATGGGATGATTAGTATCTCTTACGTGAATGAAAATGGCGTTAGATTCCTGGCCACTTCTTATACTGTATTGATGCTGTTTAATACGTAACTCAAGGGTCTTACCAGTTTGGCCAATGTAAAATTTATTACATATTGTGCAAGGGATTTTATATACACAACCATGTTCACTTAAAGGGGAGTTCTTAATCAATGAATTCTTAATTACATCTAAATTTTTGAATGCAATATTTACGTTAAAAGTCCTCAGCAGATTCGGCAGATCAAGGAAATTTTCTCTGAATGGTAACACTAAAACATTTTTTGTGTTGTAAGGAATCTTATCCTTTACTTCGTAGAAGGTTTTCTTTGCCATTTTTAAGGACTTATCTATGCAGTTCTTTGGGTATTTTAAATCAAAAGCAATTTTGTATATTTTACTAATTTCATCGTCAATGAACTCAGGGCTACAAATTCGTAGGCCTCTTAGAAACAAAGTAGAAAGAACGGATCGTTTTACATTAATGTGGTGATCAGAATAATAATGTATATAGGAACAATTATTAGTGGGTTTTCTGTAAATATTGTACTTAAACTTTTTTCCAGACCTATATATTAAAACATCTAAAAAAGGGATCGAAGAATCTTTTTCTATTTCAACTGTAAAATTGATAGAGGGAATTAAATTATTAAGTTTGGGTAAGAATTCATTGAGATTTAAAGTCACTGGCCAAAGACAAAGAACATCATCTACATATCTAAACCATGGAACATAATTTGGCAGAATCTTCCTTAATAACTTACTTTCAAAAAACTCCATATATAAGTTACTCAAAATGGGGGAGAGGGGGTTTCCCATCGCATACCAAATTTCTGTCTAAAATATTCATTATTGAACACAAAATTTTGAGTCTACTATGCACAGCTTAATTCTATAATTGTGGCACAGGTAATGGCAAATTATGCTTAACCAATTCTTCCGAAAGAAACACTAATAGATCCTCCACCGGGACTTGTAAATAAAGCGGTAACATCAAAGCTTACCAATCTAAAATTGTAATTGACACTGATACTATTTAATTTTTCCACAAGGTCTACATTATTATTTATGTGAAATTGTGCCAAGGAGAGGATTAAGAATGGAGACAAGCCATTTGGATAGCTTATATGAGATAGATCCTATAGAACTAACAATAGGCCTTGCAGGATTATTTGGCTTATGAGTTTTAATCAGGCCATACATATAAGGTAATGACGGTGAAGTACTCAAAAACTGTTTAAGTAACATTTCATTCCCCTTCAAAAGTTGTTTAATTTTCTTGTTAAATGCACTGTTCACAGTTTCCAGGGGATTGTTCCTTAATTTCACGTAAGTGTCCGCATCATTCAAAAGATCATACATTTTTCCTAGATAAACGTCTTATTGAGGATCACTAAGGCATTTGATTTATCAGCTTTGGTTAGATGTAGATTCTGATCTTTTCTTAAAGCTTCATAAGAGTCGAAAAACCTCTGTGGACAATTTGGAATAGAGGGTTTAGACATGGCACTATATACTATACCTTTACAAATATTCACATCCTCTATAGGTAAATCATTATATTTTTCTAAATTACAGAAAGCCTTAGCTATTCTACATAGTCCACCTCCTTTTTAGCTGCTGAAAAATTTATTCCATATCCAGAGCCGTAACCATATTTTTATTTAACACTTATCTGATAGATTTATCACAAATCCGGGGTTTAGCATCCTTAGTCCAATCACTTCTTTCAATTAGAATTTGTAATTTAATATCCAGTTTCCTTTCCCTACACTACATTCTCTTCTAAGTTTGTTATAACAATAGTCCAGTAACCGTTGTTTCCATTCAGGTGGAATTGCCATATCAAAACTATATCTTCTCGCCCTAGTAACTTTAAAAGTTTCTTCGACCCAAACTTAATAATTTAATTCCCTCTATCAATTTTACAGTTGAAATAGAAAAAGATTCTTCGATCCCTTTTTTAGATGTTTTAATATATAGGTCTGGAAAAAAGTTTAAGTACAATATTTACAGAAAACCCACTAATAATTGTTCCTATATACATTATTATTCTGATCACCACATTAATGTAAAACGATCCGTTCTTTCTACTTTGTTTCTAAGAGGCCTACGAATTTGTAGCCCTGAGTTCATTGACGATGAAATTAGTAAAATATACAAAATTGCTTTTGATTTAAAATACCCAAAGAACTGCATAGATAAGTCCTTAAAAATGGCAAAGAAAACCTACGAAGTAAAGGATAAGATTCCTTACAAAAAAAATTTTTAGTGTTACCATTCAGAGAAAATTTCCTTGATCTGCCGAATCTGCTGAGGACTTTTAACGTAAATATGCATTCAAAAATTTAGATGTAATTAAGAATTCATTGATTAAGAACTCCCCTTTAAGTGAACATGGTTGTGTATATAAAATCCCTTGCACAATATGTAATAAATTTTACATTGGCCAAACTGGTAAGACCCTTGAGTTACGTATTAAACAGCATCAATACAGTATAAGAAGTGGCCAGGAATCTAACGCCATTTTCATTCACGTAAGAGATACTAATCATCCCATTGATTGGAAAAATGCTTCCAAATTAAGGTTTAGTAAATCTATTGTTAGCAGAAATATACTGGAATCAAGTGTGATCAAGAATAATGCGGATTTGGTCCTTAATATTAGCCCTGGGTTGTACAAATTAGATTCGTACATTGTCAGAAAGCTGGCGAAGGGCCTACTGTTTTCTTAACTGCATTCTTGCCCTTAATGGTTTGCCCTGGTTAAATAAATAAATATTATTGTAAGAACTGTTAACATTCTTATGTGTCTATTTTAATTGTAATATTTCTTTCGTGTATAATCTTTGGTTGCTGGGGGTTTATTGGTCTTTTGAACTGGGTTGCTTTTGGGAAAACTATATATTTTTTTCCAGACTGTTTGTAGAAATTTTGTAATAATCTGTAAGACGATGGCAACTTTCCCTTTGTTTTCATTAATTTCGGGCCTCTTAATTTCCTACTTCAATTAATATTAGTGTTAATAACCATTATAATAATTTTTGTTTTCTGTACTGGGTTTTGTTTAATTTCATCTATATAGTAATTTAGCAGCCTACAGATTATTTTATCTATTTGTTATCTACGTTATCTATTTGTTTTTCATTAAATTCTTGCCAATTAATTGCCTGTTTTAATTAAATATTAGTGTTGTTAACCATTATAATAATTTTTGTTCTCTGTATTGGTTTTTTGTCTAATTTCATCTATACAGATTGTTATCAATTGAAAAAATCTTTAGAGGGCTTTAAGGCCTTTAATTTGAGGTGCCGATTGTGAATTTTTTTGCTTGTCTATTTAACTCATTTACTTTGTAATCTCCGTCTATTTTCTGTTCCTCCTTGATAATGTGAATATATCACGAAAGCGCTCGGACTTTGTGTTTCCTTTTCCCTGTGGTTGTTTGCTTATATATATATATAATATATTATATATAATATATATATATATATATATATATATATATATATATATAAACCCATTTTACTTTAAAATTATGTATAAAGCTCTGAAGATGTTCAAAGTATATGAACGAAACGCGTCAGCAGAAGAAAAAATGAAGACAGTATTCTTAGTATACTGCAAATTCTTATCTAGAATTATTATTAAGAAACTCAGTACTGAAAATAAAAAACTATTCAGAATATTGGAAATTAAATGTAAATCCTTTATAACGACATAGGCTGATATTGACTTTCTATTATTATTATAATAATAATAATAGATATAAATAAATTCCGCGTTTAAAATATATTGCATTTTGCCCAGGCACTCATTTAGAAAACCCCGAAAGCGATTTAGTTTGGTACGTGATGCTACGGGCGGTTGATCAGTTCGACTCTGAGTTCAGAGCGTACCCTGGATATTTTAAGGACCAGGTAGAAACGGACATTGTGAGATTAAAGGTGAGTATTGCCCAGAAGGAAAAAGAAGTTCCAGAATTAACCCTGTTGTTCACTGTATGATTATTGTAAAACTACAGGGTGGGCCGTAAGTTTCCATACATAGGAAAAATAAACATTTTTTTATGGACAACCATTTTTATTTATATAATATGCTCTACATGGTTGCCATTGTTTTGAAAACACATTTCAATACGTGTTCCCCACTGTTGATGAACACGCATTAGCACAGTTGACGTTATGCTTGTAATGGCGTTGGTGATACGTTCCTTTAGATGATTTATGTCTCGTATCTTTTCCTGATACACCATGGCCTTCAAGTGCCCCCAAAGATAGAAATCAAGGGGGCTGAGATCTGGGGATCTGGGAGGCCACTCCACAGGACCACGCCGACCAATCCAAGCATCCGGAAACTGCTGATCCAAATACCGACGCACGTGAAGACCATAATGAGGTGGAGCTCCATCTTGCTGGAAGTAAACTGGGAAGTTACCTTCCTCGTTTAGCAGGGATGGAAAAATCTCTTCTTGCAACATGTTAAGATACCTTTCGGCATTAAGATTTCCACTGACAAAAATTGGTCCAATAATTCTGTCACCCCATATCCCGGCCCACACCATCACTTTACCGGCACCTTGCATCTTCGTCGGACTCAGCCAGTTAGGGTTAGCATTACTCCAATAACGTATGTTTTGCCGATTAACCTCTCCATTGACGTAAAAATTTGCTTCATCAGTAAACAAGATCTTAGTTGAAAAGTTTGCATCCTCGTTCACTTTGGTTAATGCCCATTCACAGAATTCCATCCGTCTATCCGGGTCGTCTTCACTCAAATGCTGTGCCATATGCAATTTGTATGGATGCCATTTGTTTGCTTTCAAAATGCGCCTGATACTCGATCTGCTGACACCACTTTCTGCAGACAACCGTCGTGTACTTTTTCTGGGACTCCGTGTAAGCGCTGTAAGTATCGTAGCTGTTGTCTTCATCGGTGGCTGTACGTCTTGGACCACTTCGCGGTTGATCTGCAACATTTCCAGTTTTCTGAAACTTGTTAATAAGTTTTGCCACAGAGTCGTGTGTGATGTTCGTTCCATGTTGTCTGTTAAAGTTCATTGCAACCATGCGACTGCTTCCCGACCCAGCCATCAGTATGATTTCAATTCGTTGCTCTTTCGTCAAACGCATATTCTTAGGGTATCTGAAACATAAAAACAAACGTTTAATTTTTTCTATGTATGGAAACTTACGGCCCACCCTGTACAATAAGAAATTAATTTAATAGAAGCAATCGTAAACTTTATGAAAATTACAGATCTGGTTACATAATTTGGCGTTTACGAACTATTGTTTTTACACGTACAAGAAATAGTCTAGTTCATTTCAACCTCATCTTCCGATGTGGAACTGAATTAAACGAATTCAGAAATAGTCTAGTGATTTGTCACCTTTGTGGGTCTAATTTATTGTCATTCTTATCGATATTTTTCCTCATCCGTGACCAATGTGAGTGTCGTTCTTATAGGTGTGCGTGAACCGACTTTTAGCTGATTGGAGTTGCGGCCCTTGTATCAAGGACGACTTCATTCACGAGATTTGTCGTTACGGCGCGGCGGAGGTGCATTCCGTAGCTGCGTATATGGGAGGTTGCGCCGCCCACGAGGTCATCAAATTGGTCACCGGCCAATACGTGCCCATCGATAATACCTATATTTACAACGCCATAACTGGCACCTCAGAAACATTCACTTTATGATCTCTCATTACTGATAATATTCTTCTTGCTAGTCTTTAGTCATTATCAATCCTCACTTTAGTTATTTAAAACGTTTAT
>JAJOZX010005150.1:345000-349681 GCA_023014485.1 Bathynomus jamesi
GGAAATCTGGGTTAACTTAAAAAGTTTCTAAAGATAAGTGCAATGATTGCATGTCCCATAATAACGTAAAGTCTATAGTCCAAATGACAACCCAAAGGGGAATATTCTAACCCTATCTGGCTTAAAAGACATACTTACAAAAATGATCAAAAAATTTCCTTTGACCCTTAAATTCTTTTGAGTAGTATATATATATATATATATGTATGTGTGTATATATATATATATATGTATGATATATATATATATGTGTGTATAATATATATATATATATATGTATGTATATATATATATGTGTGTATATATATATATATATAGTATGTATATATATATATGTATGTATGTATGTATATATATATATGTATGTATGTATATATATATGTATGTATATATATATATATATGTGTGTATATATATATATATGTATATGTATGTATATGTATATATATATATGTATATATATATATATATGTATGTATATATATATATATATGTATGTATATATATATATATACAGGGTGGGCGGAAAGTAGCTCCCTATTTTGGATTGGTAAAAAAAATACGTATATTATCCATTTATTTCAGACGAAATAATATGAATAGGTAGGCATACATGGTAGGTTTTCTCTAAAATTCAATGTGGGCTCCAACTCTTTCCACCAGCTTCTGGAGCCGCCCAGGAATGGCGTCCACTGACTTTAGCAGGAACTCCGGCGGGATGGAGGACATGACTTCCCGAATTCGGTCCTCCAGTTCTTCCAATGTCCTCGGTTTGGTGCGGTAGACTTCTTATATATATATATAATTATGCGGGTTGCTTCTACAGAGCTTCAATTTAATATTTAGGAGAAATCCAATGACAAGGAGGAATGTAAATGCCATGAAAAGTCTTCTTTATTGCGCAACGTTTCGAGCAATACGCTCATCTTCAGGCTGTTTAATAACAATGTGAAATTAAAATCAATATTGAATGAAAAACAAAACAGAAAATTTCTATAACCTATTCGTAAAGACAAATTTTAAAGACTGAGAAAAGAGGGTTAAATTCTAAGTTATACAGATTTACATATAAAAATTAAGAAGTTATTTTTAAATACATGTAGTAAATGTGAAATTAATACACTGGAAAAATTACCAATAGTACACTGGAACAATGGAGCTATCTACCTTACACTGCTGTATCCGAGGCTGACTAATTAGAGCAGAGGCAAAGCACGGGAAACACGAAGGATGGCGAGGGCGATAGGGGAAGGAGGATTATAAGGAATTGGGGAAGGAGGAGGAATCATAGCAAATTGAGAGGGACGGCCGATGAGTCAACATTCAGACTAGGGGACAATGCTTTAATGAAAAGGGATTCTAAAATTCTTAGTGAGGGGACAAGTATTACAACCAAGAATTTAAAATTGTCTAAAGTGACATCAACTTTGCATTTAATGCTGTGTTCACGAATACTCGAGGCTTCCTTAGTTTTTAAAATTTTACCTGTTCGGCCACTTATTCCCATATGCGAATAAAATCTAGCCCTGAGAGAGCGAACAGTGCTGCCGATGTAATTCCCAAGGAGACACCTGGGGCAGGTAAATAAATATACAACACCGCTACGCAACGAGTCAGGGGTTCGATCCTTCGCTGAGAAAAAGCTACCTAAAGACGTTTTATTAATAAATATGATGCGGAAATCAGTATGATAAAAAAATTTCCTTAACAATTTTGTAAATTTAAGCTTAAATTCCTTATTCAAAGGACCCATTTCAGGTACCAAGAAATATTTTATATCCTTCGGCACTGTAATACATGGAAGTTGAGGGCTATAAACATTATTAAGAAGGATCTAATTAGTTTGTCTACATATTGAACAGGAAAACTATTATTAGTAAAGTATGATCTTAGATTATTAAATTCATCATTAAGTAAGGTAAAATTAGAGGTCAAATTATATCCTCTGAACAGGAGAGTTTTAATACAAGACATCTTATAGTTGAAATCAGTAAAACTAAAAAAATTCATGCCCAAACCAGTGAAAGTGGGTTTCCTATAAACTGATGTAGTAATAGAATCACCGTTTGTCGTTGTTGGACTATTTATTAATAATTTCTCTTGTACAACGTGAACTAGAAAAATTTCACTCTACCATCTTGGAAACACATGAACGTAAGTTAAAGGCTTTGGGAATGAATTCACCAAATTTTTTCAATTCAGAGAAGGTAATTTCGAATCTTTCTAGTTACACACTCTCCCCTCGGGAAAAGTTTTTACTGTCACTTGGTTTGCAATTTAAGCTTCCGTTGTTTCAAATATATAAGCCTTCGTTTTTTCTTTACTTTGAAAATTTTTCAATGGCTTGAAAAATGTTCCCCATGTGGGGGATTTCAAGAATTTCAAATGTCAGTTCTCAAATCTAACTCAAGAATTTTTTCTTAAACTTAGAAATCTTAAATTTCAATCTTTCATATTTAGGAAGAGTGATTTGCAGTGTATTAAGAATTTGGCAAAGAACCAGGAGATTGTTGTGACTAGACCAGACAAGGGTAACGGGGTGGTTATTTGAATAAATCGGACTACATAAACAAAACTAATGAAATCCTAAGTGATCTTACTAAATTCAAACAAATTCTAGAACCTGTAAATAAAGTCATTGTAAGGTTAGAAGACCAGGTTAATAGATTTCTGTCACGACTAAAGTCCTTAAAGATAATAAAAATGATACTTACTCTCAGTTGTTCGCATCTGGTGCTAATCTTGCTCAATTATACTGTCTGCCTAAAATCCATAAAGCTGGAACACCTCTCCGTCCTATTTTAGCTTCGTATAACTTACCCACCTTTCAATTGGCAAAATTTGTTGTTCGTCTCCTGTCCCCCTTTGCGAAAAATGTTTACACTATAAATAACTCGTTTGAATTCCAAAAAGAACTCCTGGGTAAAAACTTCGATTCAAAAAAGTTTTTTGTCAGTTTGATGTAAAGTCACTTTTCACAAATGTACCTGTATCTGAAACTATTGCCATTATTTAGATAGGGTTTTTAGCTCAGTGATAATTTTCATGGTTTTTCATTGTCTCATTTGAAGGAACTTTTAGAATTGGTCTTCAAACAATGCTATTTCACTTTCAACAATAAGGTTACCAACAAATGATGGGGTAGGGATGGGATCACCAGTCGGACCGTTAGCAGCTGACTTTTTTATGACTCATTTAGAAAGTGTAATTTTTAGACAATCTCCCACTCATCTCAAGCCAATTTTCTATCGACGCTTCGTTGATGATTCGATAGCAGTCTTTGATAATGCGGTACAAGCGCAACAATTCTTTAACTTCCTAAATTCTTTGCACCCCAATATAACGTATACAATGGAAACTGAGCAAAATGGCTCCCCCCCTTCTTAGATCTTTTAATTTCGAAAACGGTGATTCTATTACTACATCAGTTTATAGGAAACCCACTTTCACTGGTTTGGGCATGAATTTTTTTAGTTTTACTGATTTCAACTATAAGATGTCTTGTATTAAAACTCTCCTGTTCAGAGGATATAATTTGACCTCTAATTTTACCTTACTTAATGATGAATTTAATAATCTAAGATCATACTTTACTAATAATAGTTTTCCTGTTCAATATGTAGACAAACTACTTAGATCCTTCTTAAATAATGTTTATAGCCCTCAACTTCCATGTATTACAGTGCCGAAGGATATAAAATATTTCTTGGTACCTGAAATGGGTCCTTTGAATAAGGAATTTAAGCTTAAATTTACAAAATTGTTAAGGAAATTTTTTTATCATACTGATTTCCGCATCATATTTATTAATAAAACGTCTTTAGGTAGCTTTTTCTCAGCGAAGGATCGAACCCTGACTCGTTGCGTAGCGGTGTTGTATATTATTTACCTGCCCCAGGTGTCTCCTTGGGAATTACATCGGCAGCACTGTTCGCTCTCTCAGGGCTAGATTTTATTCGCATATGGGAATAAGTGGCCGAACAGGTAAAATTTTAAAAACTAAGGAAGCCTCGAGTATTCGTGAACACAGCATTAAATGCAAAGTTGATGTCACTTTAGACAATTTTAAAATTCTTGGTTGTAATACTTGTCCCAACTCACTAAGAATTTTAGAATCCCTTTTCATTAAAGCATTGTCCCCTAGTCTGAATGTTGACTCATCGGCCGTCCCTCTCAATTTGCTATGATCCCTCCTCCTTCCCCAATTCCTTATAATCCTCCTTCCCCTATCGCCCTCGCCATCCTTCGTGTTTCCCGTGCTTTGCCTCTGCTCTAATTAGTCAGCCTCGGATACAGCAGTGTAAGGTAGATAGCTCCATTGTTCCAGTGTACTATTGGTAATTTTTCCAGTGTATTAATTTCACATTTACTACATGTATTTAAAAATAACTTCTTAATTTTTATATGTAAATCTGTATAACTTAGAATTTAACCCTCTTTTCTCAGTCTTTAAAATTTGTCTTACGAATAGGTTATAGAAATTTTCTGTTTTGTTTTTCATTCAATATTGATTTTAATTTCACATTGTTATTAAACAGCCTGAAGATGAGCGTATTGCTCGAAACGTTGCGCAATAAAGAAGACTTTTCATGGCATTTACATTTCTCCTTTCATTGGATTTCTCCTAAATATTATATATATATATATATATATAGATATATATATATATATAGTATGTATG
>JAJOZX010005151.1:0-105000 GCA_023014485.1 Bathynomus jamesi
TAATTCGTTTCTTTTAGGTCCTCCAATAATGACTTAGTTATACTGTACGTATGACAATGTGAATAACTATGGTCGTCATAAAGTAACTTAATTCTCTTCACGTTTTCCATACCTTGAACACTGAATCACGTGTTTAGTATTTGGACATCTTCCGTATTGAATGTATGGTAAATTCTTTAATAATATAATAATAATAATAATAATAATAATAAAAAGAAAAAAAAACTCATTCTCTATACATCATTATTTATGTTGTTTCCTACCTATTGTCTACTGATATCTATCAACCTATCAGTCCATATTTTACGTGCGTCTATATAACGCACACAACCTATTCTGTTACATGTAAAATACGTCCACATGTATTTTTTTTCTTTTTTTTCTTTTAAGTGCGTTCACCCTCACAAGACATTCATTAGGCTTACACTAGTTGAGTGGTCGAATTCGCGAATCACAGCAGAATTGAACGTTTCTAAGATAAACAACATCTTTCGCTCTGATCCAAATTCATAACATATTATGTTGTATATAAATTATCTTGTCATGTCTCATGTACTTGTGCTGCCCTAATAACCATATATAATCTGACCATATATATATATATATAAAAACACTAAGAATGGTAACGACGTAATGTACTTCAATGAAACTATAATTGAATGTAATGACTTTATATATAATGTAAGAACGTACTTTAATAGAACTGTAAGGGACAATCATAAGCGAATGGGAAGTAATCCATAATCGAAATTCATAATTGTAATAAACCCAAACAAAAATGTACTCAGTCATGTACTTCAATGTACTTGTGTACGACTATGAAATGAAATCGCCTTCAGAAATGAAGACGTGGCAAAAAAAAAAAAGATTATTTTTTATTTTATTTATTTTTTTTAAAATCTTATTGGAATCTTTCAAACATCTGATCGTGTTTAAAAAGGGGGAAACTTAACCTCCAACTGCCGTTCCCCAACATTCAGGCTTATATATTATACATGTATTTGTAAAATGAGGACACTTCATTACGGCTCTCTGCTTTGGTCACTGCTAAGAGACTCCCCTTGTTAGCAGCCTCGCTGCGGGGAGGGGGCAGAGGCCCCTTGCCTCCTTAATACTTTTAGATTCCGGCCTGAGCTATGGTCGAGAGGTCGAACCTCTACCCTGTAAAAATTCAGACCACTAACCTATAAATTTTTAAGAAGAAAATTACAGTAAGAGAAACTTTTTTATTTTCCCCTCGAGTTGGGCTATCTTCAGAGGAATTTAGTCAGAAAGTAGAAGTATCAGAGTATTATTGAAAGAAAAGAATTAACAGAGTGTCGACCCATAAAGCGAGAGAAAAGAATTAGAAAGTTATAGAAGAAAAGTATATAGAAGAAATATCCGTTGCTTGCCTCCGTAACTAGAAACCCCCGTCGATCCGAACCAACCAGGGCCATAGACGGAGGGGTTAAACATATAATATATATATATTATATATATATTATATATATATATATATATATATATATATATATATATATATATATATATATATACAGGGTGGGCCGTAAGTTTCCATACATAGGAAAAATAAACATTTTTTATGGACAACCATTTATTTATATAATATGCTCTACATGGTTGCCATTGTTTTGAAAACACATTTCAATACGTGTTCCCCACTGTTGATGAACACGCATTAGCACAGTTGACGTTATGCTTGTAATGGCGTTGGTGATACGTTCCTTTAGATGATTTATGTCTCGTATCTTTTCCTGATACACCATGGCCTTCAAGTGCCCCCAAAGATAGAAATCAAGAGGGGTGAGATCTGGGGATCTGGGAGGCCACTCCACAGGACCACGCCGACCAATCCAAGCATCCGGAAACTGCTGATCCAAATACCGACGCACGTGAAGACCATAATGAGGTGGAGCTCCATCTTGCTGGAAGTAAACTGGGAAGTTACCTTCCTCGTTTAGCAGGGATGGGAAAATCTCTTCTTGCAACATGTTAAGATACCTTTCGGCATTAAGATTTCCACTGACAAAAATTGGTCCAATAATTCTGTCACCCCATATCCCAGCCCACACCATCACTTTACCGGCACCTTGCATCTTCGTCGGACTCAGCCAGTTAGGGTTAGCATTACTCCAATAACGTATGTTTTGCCGATTAACCTCTCCATTGACGTAAAAATTTGCTTCATCAGTAAACAAGATCTTACGTCAAACGCATATTCTTAGGGTATCTGAAACATAAAAACAAACTTTTAATTTTTCCTATGTATAGAAACTTACGGCCCACCCTGTATATATATATTATATATATATATATATTATTTATATATATATATATAATTTTATACAGGGTGGGCCGTAAGTTTCCATACATAGGAAAATAAACATTTTTTTATGGACAACCATTTTTATTTATATAATATGCTCTACATGGTTGCCATTGTTTTGAAAACACATTTCAATACGTGTTCCCCACTGTTGATGAACACGCATTAGCACAGTTGACGTTATGCTTGTAATGGCGTTGGTGATACGTTCCTTTAGATGATTTATGTCTCGTATCTTTTCCTGATACACCATGGCCTTCAAGTGCCCCCAAAGATAGAAATCAAGGGGGGTGAGATCTGGGGATCAGGGAGGCCACTCCACAGGACCACGCCGACCAATCCAAGCATCCGGAAACTGCTGATCCAAATACCGACGCACGTGAAGACCATAATGAGGTGGAGCTCCATCTTGCTGGAAGTAAACTGGGAAGTTACCTTCCTCGTTTAGCAGGGATGGGAAAATCTCTTCTTGCAACATGTTAAGATATCTTTCGGCATTTAGATTTCCACTGACAAAAATTGGTCCAATAATTCTGTCACCCCATATCCCGGCCCACACCATCACTTTACCGGCACCTTGCATCTTCGTCGGACTCAGCCAGTTAGGGTTAGCATTACTCCAATAACGTATGTTTTGCCGATTAACCTCTCCATTGACGTAAAAATTTGCTTCATCAGTAAACAAGATCTTACGTCAAACGCATATTCTTAGGGTATCTGAAACATAAAAACAAACGTTTAATTTTTCCTATGTATGGAAACTTACGGCCCACCCTGTATATATATATTTATATATATATATAAATAATATATATATATATATATTATATATATATATATATATATATTAGCTCCACTACTCTTCATAATCCTGCTAACTGACATACTGTAGATGAGGACGTTACCAGAGACAGCACAGTAACATCCTTTGCGGATGACACAAAGATCAGTAGAAAAATAAGAAATCCAGAAGACATAGGATCTCTACAAACCGACATAAACAAAATCTACAAGTGGACTGAAGACAACAATATGAAGTTTAACACCGGGAAATTTCAGCTATTACGGTACGGAAAAAGAGAGGCCCCAAAGTTCAAAGAATATTATACCCCAAATGGACAGGAAATTCAGAGAAATTCCAGAGCATAAGATTTAGGGGTTGTAATGACAGATGATGCGAAATTTGAAACACAAAATAAGATAGCAGTAAACAGAGCAAAGAGAATAACGGGTCAGATATTGAGAACCTTTAAACGAAGGGATAGGAATGTAATGATTCCTCTACTGAAAACCTTGATAATACCCAAATTGGAATACTGCTCGGTCCTAACATCCCCATGTAAAAAAGAAGGCATTAGACAGCTGGAGGGGATCCAAAGAAGCTTCACAGCCAAGATCAATGCGTGCAAAGAACTAAATTACTGGGAAAGGTTACGAGAACTAGACCTATATTCACCGGAAAGGAGGAGAGAGATATACACACCATTATTTACACTTGGAAAATAATGGAGAAACTAGTCCCTAATCTTACTCTGAACCTTATAACTCCCCAAACAACGGTGGAAAGTAGAAGCGGTAGACTGTGTCGTATTCCCAAATTGAAGGCGAGACAGGGAACAAATAGTTTTGTAGTGAGAGGACCAAAACTGTTTAATCAGTTGCCCAAAGACCTAAGAAACACGAAGGGAGTTGCAGTGGAAATCTTCAAAAGAAGACTAGACGCCTGGCTCAGAAGAAATCCCGATGAGCCGGGCGTACCTGGCTATGTGAGGTGGAGCGCGCAAGAATCCAACTCACTACTTCACCAGGCCAACTCGAGAGGAGGGGCGACAAGCTTGACCTTCGCGAAATGAGAAGTCATCGCGCGGAACCTTTGTAAGGTTGTAAGGTATATATATACACACACATATATATACTGTATATATATATATATATATATATATATATATATATGAATTTTACTATTAAAGACGTGAAATGAATGAATGATGCAAACCCACAAGGAAAGAGAAAAATGATTCCAAGGCCTTTCGTGTATTCAGAAGTACACCTCGGCAGGGAATGAAGGGAGAAGGTGACATGACGAAATGTTTTTAGATCCCGTCAGGAAGAAAAAAATAGGGCTGAGCGATGTTCAACAAAAAATAACTTCGTTTGTATTTAAACCAGAGACAGACCCGTGAAGAAATTGTTGCAAAGCTTGCTTCTGTTGATGGTTTATCAATTCATACAATTGCAAACAGTAAATTTATTAGAAAAAATCTCGTTGAAAAAAAGGTGTCATTACCAAAAACACCGTCTCAAGTTATGGATATGGTGCACTAAAATTTATAACTAAATTTTTGCTAATCATGTATAACATTCTAGAATAATTTCGACCAATAGTATAAAAGCGCCACCAAGCGCAAGCGGCAGGTTTATTAACTAACACTCAGTCTACCGCTTGTGTCAGAGTGTAATATCTGTTGATCTGCCGTACCACATATTTATATCATTGTTATAAATTACAATCCCATCATGTCACGCAGCCAAAGTGAATCAAAATTATGGCAGCATTTTGAACGACTAGAAGGAAATGAAAGTGCTAAGTGAAAGAAATGTTCTGCAATAATAAAATGCAAAGGATATTCAACAAGTGGTTTGCTTCGTCATTTGAAAAGTGTCCATAAACTCGAAGTTCAAAACTTTAGAAGACCATGCGCAGAGACTTCAGATCCTGTCAGTAAGAAAAAAATAGGGCTGAGCAATGTTCAACAAAAAATAACTTCGTTTGTATTTAAACCAGAGACCCGTGAAGAAATTGTGGACCAATGAAAGAAAGCCAGCCCCAGCCTTCTTTAGTTAGCTTTATAAGGCTAACTAACGAAAATATCACGACCTAACCTAACCAATCGTTAGGTCAACTGTACGCCCTTGACGATTGGTTAGGTTAGGTCGTTATATTTTCGTTAGTTAGCCTTATAAAGCTAACTAAAGAAGGCTGGGGGTGGCTTTCTTTAACTGATCCGAAATTGTTGCAAAGCTTGCTTCTGTTGATGGCTTATCAACTCATACAATTGCAAACAGTGAATTTATTAGAAAATCTTTCGTTGAAAAAAAAAATGTCATTACTAAAAACACCGTCTGAAGTTATAGATATGGTGCACAAACAATGCAACATAGTTGCTAGTGTAACAGATGGAGCCAGTGTAATGGTAAAATTTGGAAGAATTAACCATAGTGAACATCAACGATGTCTTGCACATGGTCTGCACTTGGGTGTTTGTGATGTCCTTTACAAAAAAAGTAATTCAAGAAACGTAACAGTTAATCAACAGGTATCAGAAGAATTTCTGAGGAAGATGCAAGCACGAACAATGATAGTGATGAAGAGAATGTTGAAGACGAATTTACAACTGCTGTCGAAATTTCAAACAACAATGCCGATAATTTTGCCGATGACGTATTGAACTAGCAGGAGGTTTGAACACACACATTACTAGCACTATTACAAAAGTGAGAAAAATTGTGAAATTATTTCGTAGATCGCCCTTAAAAAACGAAATCTTATAAAAATATGTAAGACTTGAGCATAACAAAGAACTTCATCTACAACTCGATTCACAAACAAGATGGAATAGTTTAATAGTAATGTTGGAAAGATTTGTACAACTAAGAAAACCAATTTCGAAAGCACTGATTGACCTTGGGATTGGAAAGGGCATGGATATTTCAGATGAAGAATTTTAATATGTAATTGTTATCATCTCGTCTTTAGAACCGGTTAAAATTGGATTGGAGAAGCTTGGTAGCAGAGATGCAACATTGCTCACTGCAGAAGGTGCGTTTGCTTTTATTGTAAATGAGTTGAGAGAACAGAAAACTTGTTTTTCTACCACCTTAAAACAATCAGTACAAAAAAGACTTCAAGACAGACGTAATAAGAAGTTCGTAGGATTATATAAATATTTAAACAATCCTATAATAGCATTTAATTCAACTTGTCCTAATTTTTCACTGCCTTCTAAATCAACAGTGCAAACAACTGCCAAAGAGTTGTTTGGCAGGCTTTTCAGAAAAAGTGAGACTGACGTAGTGGCAGAAGGTACTGATGTAAATGAACCCCAACAGTTTTTAGATACGCCACTAGAACTCGAAGTCTTTTCCTCTAACTCATCTTCAAATCAAAGGTTCTTGGAAGAAAAATTGGATGCAATTGTGCAGAAAGAAATGGGAACCACAGAGCAACAAGACTTGCGCCTGAGACTGAGATACGACATAAAGAACATCATAAAAGAAATGAATGTTTATGAAGCCACTAGTAACAGAAGAGAAAATTTAAACCTCTTATTTAATGATCTGGCGACAATTACTTCAACTTCAATAGAGTCGGAAAGAGCATTTTCTGCTGTAGAATTATTCATCCCAAAAACTCCGTACGAACATCTTTAAGTGCTAAAATAATGCTCTAAAAAACACACATGATTAATACTATTAAGCCATAATCCAAATAAATCAATAATTTCAGTTTCAAATAGAGCCAACTAACGGTGTTAATAAACTAACCAACCATTTAGATAGCTTATAGGTTACGGAGCCTACTGAGCTAACAATAGGCTTCAAGAGATTGTTAACTTTGTGTTTTTACTAAACCATACAAATATGGTAGTGACGGACTGATACTAAGAAACTGCATAGAAAGCCCATTATAGTTATTTTTTAGTTTAGTTTTCTTACTTATTTCCAAGTAACATATTGTAAATAGTTTTTAGTGTTCATGTTTCGGTAGTAGATGGCAAGCGATATTTTATTCTGATTTCTACATCTGACGTTTTCCTTTACTATTTTCCTTATTACTCTTTCGTCAGTTTTATATGCAGGCATCAACGAAAAAACGTGGAATGTCAACGCGAAGAAGAGGCGACGTCAAACCGAAGACATCAACACGCTCGTGGCCAAACCTCCTCAAATCTCGGTGCAGCGGGCAGGGCAGCCTACGGTTGGCCAGACTGGCAGTCGACGGCCTGTTGCGTGGCACGGTCAGTGTGCCGATCGGCTCCCGGGGCCGGACCTATACCAGCGTGCTATTTTTTCATTTACAGGGAGCAATTGCGTGCCAGACGTGCTCCCTGGAACACTCTTACTCTCCGGCGACATTAAAACTAATCCAGGTCCCACTACAACTTACACATGTCACCATACACAAAGACAGACACAATAGGACCATGAGACATGTACAGAAGTATAATATTAACATATTACAGTCGGGCCCGTAGCCAGGCTTATACCTTTAGGGAGGCATCCAAAACATTTGAGGGGGCACAAAAAATGTCATCCTTTTAAATGGCGGAAAACTCTTCCCTATACTTGTCTTGCCATAGAAATGCAGTGATAATAAATCTTGGACACATTTGGGTACTAATTTAATTGAGACTTTAGTAACATAATTATGTGCTTGATATTAAGAAATTAAAAGAAACTAACAATTATCATTTTTCCATATACATATCAGAAAATACTAGTGTATTAAAAATACCTTACAAAAAAGCACAACGCGAAAACACTATACAATAATACAAAGTTAAGTAAGAAACAATGTAACACATCAGACCATTAGTTTCAGGTTGTTTTTTTTAAACTCTGACAAGATATCCTCTACTGAAAGTGTTGTCGTTTCCTCCTCCTCAAATGCTAATTGAACTAGTTGACATTTCCTGGCATGGCTCATGCATCGTCTGTAGTGTGTTAATAGTCGAGTGACTGTGGAGAAGCTTGCCTCACACGTCGCAGTCGATGCGCCAATGGTCACAGCGGAGCAAAGAAGGTAAATATTCGGAAAGGCTGGCTGAAACTGTCTGAACCATTCCAGAAACTTGTCCAGCTTTGAACGTTGATCAGAATACTGTAACTCATCTGGCAACTTTTACAATATCATGCTTCTTGCAACGACAGCCTCATGAGAGAGCAGTGCAGTATCAAGTGAGACTCCTGTATTTTCAAGTAATGAACATATATATTGGAAGCAAATGATCAAATACCACAAAATTATCAGAGGAAGGTAACAACACAATGATTTCACAAGTGAAGAATTGAATTCAGAAAATCTGCGATCCAACTCTGTTGTAATTTTGTCAATAATGTTAAAATAAATGGATAAGAATGGTTGATCATCAGTGTAGGTGCCAATTTGTTGTCACTACATAATCGTCAAGATTACATGAAAGCGTTCGTATCACAAAAGTATCCATCATAGCTGAAATATGGAACATAATATACAATATGCAAATAATTACAGTTGAAGTAAATATCTAGTAACTAGAAAAAATACGACTGATTCGCTGGACAACGGTGCTTGGGGAGGCACAGAAAAAATTAGGGGAGGCAGTGCCCCTCAGTGCCTCACCGTGGCTACGGGCCCGATTACAGTACAACGTAGATGATGGCCTCACAAACAAAATCATGCAGGTTAGGGAATTCGTATACAAACAAAACATTCACATAGCACTTATACAAGAAACAAAACTAAAACGCGCACACACAACACCCACCATCCCTGACTTCACGGCGATCCGTCAAGATCGTACTTGGGGTCACGGAAGTGAACTCACCACTTACATATGTAAAAGCATTAGCTACACAGACGCCACCCAAAACATTACAAACACAATCCAAGCAGATAACACGATAGAAATACAGGCAGTTAACATTAAAACACGCGCAAAACACACCACCACACTCATCAACATTTACATCCCACCAGATAGTTCACCTCAAGTGCCAGCCAATTACAATCCACAGTTACACAATCTGGCCTCTCTCACTAATGTCATCTTAGGAGGAGACTTCAACGCTAAAGACACTAGTTGGTACCCGCACAACCAAAACACCACTAGGGGCGCCAACATAGCCACACAACTAAACAGCCTATTCATTCTTAACAGAAGAACATACACATATACCACATCAAGCAGGCTAATCAAACTCCTCCCCAGACATTATGTTCTGTTCCTCCTCGCTAGCAACACACACACACTGGAGAACAGAAAAACAACTGCCATCAGACCACCTGCCCATCATCATTACAACACGTTCTACACTGCTCCACAGCCTTAGGCATACTCACAGAAATTACAAGAGGGCTGATTGTGAACAACTCAAAATAGAGAATGAAGAACAATTCACCACATTAAACAGCACACGCATCATAAATATCAATACAACACAAGACATTTAATCAGATCATTAATAATGCAAACAAATACATACCCAAGGGTAACATTAGGAAATACAACTCAAATTACACTAGAGAAATAGCCCACCTCATAAGGCAACGTAACACCCTCAAACATAACACACAAACACGACACACAGAAGCCATAAAACAACAGATACAACAGCTCAACACAGAAATAAACAACAACCAACAAGAAAAACAAAGACATTTAGGGAATTCATAACATTAAACCACTCCACATATACATCCAGGCTATACAAGACTATAAACAGCATTACCCACTCTAACAGCGGCATTCACACCTCTCACGCGGCTATATGTCGCAGCCAAAATAATATCCCAACATATACACAACAAGCTAACATTCTAGTTAATCACTACGAGAAGATAAGTCACCTAAACAGAGACAACAACCAGAAACAGACAAACAGCCAGACACAAGAAAACCTACAGACTCGACACGACCATTACACCCTTCAATACAGACCACACCACCAAGATCATCAAAAACATTAAGAATTCGAAGGTTACTGTGGACCAGACAACATATCTAACATACACCTTAAACAATTGGGCCCACAGGGAATACTAGCTCTCAAAAACATCAGCACATATTCATACCAACACTGTATTATTCCTAACATATGAAAACAAGGTAAAATTATTACACTACTCAAACCAAACAAAAATCCAACAGAACCAGCTTCCTATAGACCCATTACTTTACTATGCACACTTTTCAAAGTAACACAGACTAATCTTACAAATCACCAACCTACACATACCATTATCGCCTACTCAACATCGATTCAGACCTCACCACTCAACCACGATATTACTCACTAACCTCACGCAGCACATCATGGATGGCATCAACTCCAGACGACCAGTTCAACGTACACTATTAACAACAATAGACATTAATAAAGCATTTGATGCTATCCCACGCTTCCCTCACATAAACAAAATACTCGACACAAACAAGCACAATAACACCAAAAGGTGGCTGAGCAACTATCTTTCAGGAAGATACTCACATGTCACATTTAATGGCAAGTCATCCAAAAACAAGCTTTTTCCGAACGCGGTCCCTCAAGGTTCTGTTCTCTCAACAACACTGTTCAACTTATACATGCATGACATTCCAACACCTATAGATAACAAGCTTACCTTATCATCATATGCAGATGACATCACTAACATCCACCCACAACATCGACACCGGTACAAATAACCTAGAAACATACATAAACAGTATAAAAGAATGGCTCACACACAATAGACTCACAGTAGAGCCCACAAAATCAACCATCACCTTACTTACAAGCAACACAAAAAGAACACCAGATAACACTAAACACCAACATTCCACACACTCAAAGGACCAAAATACTTGGGGTCACATACAACACATCATTATCTTTTGCAAACCACATTCATCACATTAAAAACAAATGTACGTCAAGACTTAACACGCTTAGGGTACTAACGGGCACAAACTTTGGACACCAGCAGGAAACAACATCACTCATATACAAACAATATATTCGCTCAGTTATGGACTATGCTAGACCATGCTGGGAACCCATTATCTCAAACACACACACAAACACCTTACAGACAATACAAAACAACGCACTTCGTATCATTACAGGATGTACTCAAACAAAACCAATAGAACACTTGCACACAAAAATAAAAATACTGAAAAGTAGGGAACATTTAAACATGAGGGGAACACAATTTATGGCAGCAGCGACAACTTACCCACAACACCCTTGCCATTACATGTACGGGGTATCAGGAAATGATTGACCCCCCCCCCCCTGTAGAGCAAAAACTAGGAGAGATAGATAAAAACCGGCGAGACCACTTGAAAGAGCGTTAAAATCTGAATAAAAACCATTATATTCTATTCCTGTGATTTTAATTCTTACCATTTTTTCCCCACAGAAACCATGGCATCATCTATTTTGAACGATTCAGAGAAAAAGCGAGTTCTTGACCGCATTCGAGCTGTCACATTTCGTGAAGCAAAGGAAGCTGGTGCAACTTTCGTAACTCGACACTGGGTGGCTGAGAGATTAAAAAGATCAGAAGACTTTGTCAAAAGGAATTGGAATAAGAATCCTGAAGATTGTGAAACAGAATTTCGAGGAGGAAGACCGGAGAAATTATCTCAAGAATCGAAAGACATTGTGCTTGCTGCATCACGGCGCCGAAAGAAGAGCTGCTCTGAGGTAGCGAAAGAGATACTTATCCGTCGTGGTAAGATAGTCAATCGGCAACTTGTGCATCAATTTCGAGTTCGCCAAGGCTTGAGTGCTTGGCATGAAATAGCTAAGCCACGGAAGAGTGATCTTAATATTGAAGATCGGCTATGGTTTTGTGATTATCTTGAGGAATGGACGGAAGACGATTTCCTTCACTTGGTTGTCAGCGATGAATTCTTCGTTTGTCTCCAGAAAACCAAATTTTCAGAATGATCGGGTTTGGGCAACAACTCCTGATGAAGTCCCAGACGACCAGAAGTATCGAGAAATATAAAAAAATCCAGCATGTGTGGGTGTTTTCATTATGTTCTCTATTCGGAAGCTCATCTGGGTTATCAAACCAAGAGGAACCAGTTGGGATGGGCCTTATTTTCGAAATGTAATTTTAGCCCAACATGTAATTCCGTTTTTTTAAGACCCCGAGTGTGTTTTGGATGTTGAACAGGCAACCTTTCTTCACGACAAAGCCCCCTGTATGAAAGCACTTGCGACTCAACAACTGCTTAAGGACAATAACATTGATTTTTTCGGAAATAATGAATGGCCTGGCAATTCTCCCGATCTTAATGTCTGTGAACATGTCGGATCCATCATGAAGGATCGGGTGGAGTCCTTAATGCTGGAACAACCCATTCAGAATCGGTATTCAACAGAAATTATGACTGCAAAGATCAACGAAGTCCTTGAAGAAATGAGTCATGATACCGATCTCTTTGAGACACTTCTGGGATCATACTCGCGTCGATTAATGGCCGTCAGAGCTGCAAATGGGGACAACACCCGATATTAAAACAAGTGTTTTTTATTCAAAATTAAACGCTCTTTCGCGTGGTTTTGTCTGTTTTTTCTATTCCTTTCAGTTTCTTCTGTACAGGGGGGGGGGCGCAATCATTTCCTGACACCCTATACAATCATGCACCAACACCACGCACCATTAAGGTAACACCAGATAGACATTATAACCAAATACTCTATTCCATTCCACGCCCCACAGACATCACACAGTACAGAAAACACATACACACACACCTAACCCACAAAGCACTGACACGACTCGGTCTGAATGCGGTCCTAGGTGCCAAGCCGCCACCCACTGACATGTCGGAGACCAGCCTCAGCAGATCGGATCGAGTTAACTCCAACTTAGACATATAAACACAGACTAGACAACTCCACAGACGACACCTGCCAGTTGTGCTAGGACACACCACAAACAATTGAACACATTATGACAGACTGTACTGCTCTAGCACAACACAGAACACAACACAACATCCAGGGCTTCTTTCAAGAAAAATTTGGAACTGCAGTTTTAGAACTAGAATTTATATATATATATATATACATTTAACTGCAAACACGCAGTATAATTAACGTAAAGAACGACGCTTGTATAGGAGATATTCCGCGCAAGACGAGAGAGAGAGAACGAAACAAATGAAAAAATGAGGTAACCACCCGGGAATCGAACCCGGGATCTTCCGATTGCCGGTCAGATGCGATAACCATTACACCATGGGCCTCACCCTTCCAAATGCCGTAATTCTTCTACATACTCGCAGAAACCAATGCCCTAAGGGGGCACCTCCCGCATGCCGTAACATTATATACATTTAACTGCAAACACGCAGTATAGTGTATATAATGTTACGGCATGCGGGAGGTGCCCCCTTGGGGCATTGGTTTCTGCGAGTATGTAGAAGAATTACGGTATTTGGAAGGGTGAGGCCCATGGTGTAATGGTTATCGCATCTGACCGGCAATCGGAAGATCCCGGGTTCGATTCCCGGGTGGTTACCTCATTTTTTCATGTTTCGTTCTCTCTCTCTCGTCTTGCGCGGAATATCTCCTATACAAGCGTCGTTCTTTACGTTAATTATACTGCGTGTTTGCAGTTAAATGTATATAATGTTACGGCATGCGGGAGGTGCCCCCTTGGGGCATTGGTTTCTGCGAGTATGTAGAAGAATTACGGCATTTGGAAGGGTGAGGCCCATGGTGTAATGGTTATCGCATCTCACCGGCAATCGGAAGATCCCGGGTTCGATTCCCGGGTGGTTACCTCATTTTTTCATTTGTTTCGTTCTCTCTCTCTCGTCTTGCGCGGAATATCTCCTATACAAGCGTCGTTCTTTACGATATATATATATATATATATATATATAATAGCGCCTCGGTGGTGTAGTGGTTAGCGTCGCTGACTACGAATCCATCGGCCCCGGGTTCGAGACCCGAAGGCAGCCGGCGCGCAGCAAAACCCAGCTGTTCATCCTTCCACACAATAAAGAAAGTGGTTGGTAGATAAATGGGTACCCTATGTGGCCTAGTGATTAAGACGCTGGGCTGCTGATGGGGCGTGGTTCGGATTCCACGTTAAACTGTAGGTCTAAGGTGGAGTGAAAAGCTTGACCTTCGTCAGAATGAACAATTCGGGCGGAAGCTAACCAAAGGTGTATATATATATAAATTCTAGTTCTATATATATATATATATAATAGTGTATATATACAGTATAATTATATATAATTACTATAAACACCTCTATTTTAGAACTGCACTTTTTTTTCAGACCTGCACAGATTGTATAGAGCTGCACATTAAAAGAAGCCTCGACATCACTAGTGTGCTGAACCTCTGGTCCACTCCGGAGGGCGATCGGTTACCTGCGTGCCGCCGGCTTGCTCGATCAGGGTGGGCTGATCGGCTAAACAACAACAACAACAGATAGTGGAAGCGACAAAGGTGATAACACATATAAGGGATGAGAAAAACTACGAACACCTACGAAGATGGCTCCAAACGAATTCCCTGAAGATGCTCGAGAACGGAGCGAAACGTCGGAAAATTTTGGAAATATTATTTACAATTTACCAACATTACTGAAAAATGTTATACGGAAAATTGTGAAAACCAATAATAAATTAATATATAAAAACTAGGGTAAAAAAAAATGATATATATATATATTAGTGACTCTTTGAACTCGGTATACACGAAAACACTGACTTTTCAAAAGGATAAGCGGAGACATGGTTGAAACCTCTGGTTTATACTATGCCTGCTACCAGACACCTGAAAAAGGTAGAGTATAAAAGCCTTTTTCAGGCGTTGGAAAGCATGGGCTTGAGTTCAGTTCTGGTTTCGGGAAAGCCAGACACTAGCCTGTCGAGAAAGGACTGAATGACGCTGATTCGTTGGGACGAGTCACGTGGTCAGTTGAATCAAAACATGGTGAAATTGAAGTGGAAACGTGAGCATGTTGCTCTCATAGTTTCAAGAACGCGTAAACACACACTACTTTTTCCTTGCTTGTTTGCAGGCATACTATAAAGAGCAACCAATTTAACATGAACAGCGTTGGCGCAGAAACTATAACCTGCTAATACAAATGCTTTCTTTTGTCTCGACTAAGTACTATGAGAGAGAATGGAAGAAGTGAGGCCCTAGAATCTTCAACAATATTGTCAAGTAGCTTTTCCGAATATTTTTGTAATCCTAAATTCTAAGTAAACAACGTCTGTCTAAATTATATGTATCTAAATTCGCTATTTGCCTCTGCATTGATAAAATTCACACATCAAATTATCTTATCATTCGTTGCCATTGACGAAGAACAATAACCTAATTTGTGTTTGTGAAAATTGTTCCCGGCGTTTATTTCCGTGAAGTGAAGGAGAATAATTTAAAAGATGCTCTTTCTTACGATACCTGTTTGGAGTTTTCTGCGTCACTGATGAGCGCGTCGCTCCACTGAAGTAGTGAATTCACGTTAGAAGCGGAATCACCCGGATTTGAGGCCATGGTTCTCTTCAGTGTTCTCGCCACTTCACCAGTCTGCAACACTAACTTGTCTACTTGTTGCTGAGTCGAACTAAGGAGAAATCCCTAATGAAGGAAAAAAAATAAAATTATATATATATATATATATATATATATATATATATATATATATATATATATATATATATATATATAACCCCGTTCCAAAGGTAAAAATCTCCACAAAAAAATTGAAGCCAACCCACGATTTTTCTATTGATTGTGGTGCTTCAATAAAATGTCTCTCATCAAAATGTTGAGAGAAAACCATCATAGACAGAAATTAACTAGAAAGCTATATCAAAAGGTTGAGCCGACGGGCTTTCAGCACTAGTTCTACTTTACAATACTGTCATTAAATGTAAAAATGTTAGTTAACAAAATTCTCAAAAACTGAAATAAAGATTAACTACAAAAAATCCTGTCTTCTACTTTTAAAAGACAATTAACATTTTATCCAGCATTTGTCTGCAGTACATACAATCTTTGTGCATTTGTAAAAAAAATAAAAAAAATATATATATATTTGATTCCTTATGATTTTCATAACTTTACGACTTAACTTTGGTCATAGTTGAGACTTCAGCCGGCCCATATATGGTGAAGTAGCTTAAATCTTCTAGCTATTCAAATGTAAATTTTATATTAAATTACGATTAACTTTCAATCGAAGTAACACGTTCCAATTTGAGTAATTCCAGTCTTCGCAGTCTTTGTCCATTCAAAGCTAAGCATTTCGCTCTTCTTAATTAGAATTTTGAAACAGCCCTTGTAATAATCTAATGGAGATTTTAGACCCAGAGACTTCGGTATCCAAGTTAATAAAAAAATTC
Source organism: Bathynomus jamesi (assembly GCA_023014485.1). Classification (NCBI taxonomy): domain Eukaryota; kingdom Metazoa; phylum Arthropoda; class Malacostraca; order Isopoda; family Cirolanidae; genus Bathynomus; species Bathynomus jamesi. Next base: position 16,468 of record JAJOZX010005151.1, read on the forward strand.
ATGATTTTACCGCTTGTAATAGCTACCTACAAAATATACAAGTTAAAAAGGGCATAACAACTAACATTATAAATACATTTCGCCAATTACTGAATAATATCTTTTAATTTTAACTTTTTCAAGTTCACTAAAAATTAAATAGTTACTTCTATTGAGAGGCACTGACTGTTTACGGAATTCACCGTCAGTGAAACACAAAGAGTCATTTCGTAGCGACTACCAGTATTGGGATCAAAGAATAAAAAGGCGGTCAATAACTTCGTAAAACTGTAATATGATTAATTATGTCATTTTTAAAAACTGATGAAAAATCAATGGATTAACTTCCGTTCATCAAGCTTGGCACGACTGCTGTGGAAGGATGGAAAGTTTTAATTACGAGTAACACAGCACACTCAAAGTGTCCTTTCTCTATATAAAATGATGTGAAGAATCCAGACAGTACAATTTCTTATGGACTCCAGCGTTTCAGTTGAAACGGAACGAGTCTCCCATTCAATCGTTGCTTTCAGAGCTTCCTATGTCCTGAGATTTTCTTTGAAATCTCTGTCCTTTAGATATTCCCATAAGGCAATTCACAGGTGAGGTCAGGTGATAGAAGAGGCTATGCAAGAGCAGAGTCATGCAGTGAAATCTTTGGCCTTCTCTTTACTGACAACAGTAGAACAAAAATGCTTACTTCCGTATCTTCCATGGACAATTCTTCCCGTTTTTTATGGACCAAAACACTCGATATGAATTGGGATTTGGTTTGAACAGGATGCACAACACCTCATACAGCATATATTTTTTACTTTTTGCACGAAAATTTTGACCAGAGCGCCCTATCTAACGAGTATCCCTACCTTCACGACTGTATTCTTGCATGGCTTCTTCTGCCGACTATTATGGAGATACTGTATGTGGTAGCCAGGCCAATCATCAAAAATGAAATGCACATATTGATACTACGAAATGGTTTGCAGCAGCGCTCCTCTTCACTGCAAGGTTGGAAGCAGAAGCACCCTTCCAGTCTCCTCAATCTCTACTATCGTCTTTTCAAGTTACAGTCTAAATGCATCAGTCACGACGAACAGGCGCTCTTCGAGGGACGCATAATACTAAGTTAACTGCAACATTAAATAAAGTGAAAGTCAAAAGGACTGACCTATGGAACATCCTCGTGTCCGAGTCTCAGAGATGAGAGAGTATCTCCTGCACAAATCTAAAGTCCTGGAGAAAGCGAGAGAGAGATGACCATGTAGTCCAGCCTGACGCAATTCACGAAAGAGGTGTACATGTACACCTCCGAGAGGGAAGAATATCGAGCTTACTCATGTTTTCGATAGTAGGCCACCCAGCAGCAATTTCCATTTAAGGGGTGTAACAAAATTCTTTACAGATTTTTGGAGATTAAGAGAAAAATAGCTTGATCAATATGAAAAAACTCGACAAACCTCAATAACGACCAATATTCTTTCCTTGTGCTTCAACCTCCTATTTAACACTATTTTGAAACAATGGAGCAAATAACTCTGTCAATCTCGATGCTTTGCAAAGCCTCTTTGAACAGTCTGACCAACGTTTCTCTTAAACTTCATTCTTGGCCTCTTCAAATATCGCAGAGAGCTACTTGAGTTCGCTGTTTGACAATTGCACCCAGATTTTCGCACAAATTTAAATCGGATGAGTTTCCAGGCTATAGTCCGAATTTAACTTATTAAAAATTGTCCCCCCCCCCACACACACACACACACTAAAGAATTTTGTTACACCTCTTTTATTACAATACTGTTTCAGCATTTTTCCAAACATAGACAATGCACTTGGTAGAAAATAGAGTTTTCGCCAAAAACCAAATCAGTCTCACATGCACCATCATCATCAATTTACATGCAGCACATGTAAGATGGGACCGTAGATTGCGGGGGCAAAGAGGAGTTTACCTGGTTCCGGAAATTTTAGGATTACATCATTATGTCAAAGCATTGGAAAAGTACGTGTGCTCCATATAAAATCTTAAAAACGTAAAAGGCACTGTTAAGTTGACAAAGGAAGATGCCAAAGCAAGGAATGAGGAGTATCATTCAGTTCAGAGAGGGATCACCGACACGACGAAAAGTTATCTATAACTCCCCTACATTAAAAAGATTAAAAGCAGTACGATGAACAAGGTCAAGCTCCAGATGCTGACATTCCTCCAGGGTACTACCTCGGGAAAAAAAGAATGTGCCGAGCCAGTGGCGACATTATAAACCTCTCAAGTAAAGGCGTCCATAGCCTCACCCAGACTGATGACTCGTTTTTTAACTATATAAAGGACGGGCACCACCTGCAGTAAAGGATACCCTGTTTCGAATAGGAAAGTAAAGACCCTTTCGCCCTGTTTAGGTTCCATCTAGGAGGACGGGGTGCGAGTGAGTAATAGAGGGAGTGGAGTGAGTGAAGAGAACTATGGGATAATGACACTGTTACATGGGTCAGGTCTGATAAACTACGTGAAGTTTCTACTAATATACAAAGGGAAAGTTCTGTGGCTGAGTCTTGGCATTAAAGACTAAGTGGGTATGAAGATCTGTATTCAAAATGATAAACGAATGCCGGAGGATAGCTTCCAAAAGGCATCTCCTTTGATTGGTAACTATCTCCCCACAAAGCACCGCAGCTAGTGGTCCCTCAGTAACAAGGGGAAGGAAGGGCTGTGAATTTTAGTAATCTAGGGCCTAGGTCTTCACACGGGGCGGTAAATTGGGTGAAGTGAACAAGAGATAGGTAACAAATAGTGAAGTGCCCGTCGGAAAGAAATACTCTGGCAACAGAATAAGACAATGAAGAGCAGGAAAAGGGGACTAACATATACTAGTTTGGGAACGATTCAGGAAACTTGAGAAAAAAAGATATAATTAACTAGTTACATTAACAGTTGAAGTTATTTTCTGTTAGTCGTAATATTCAGATGAAACTGTTAGTGTGTGTGTCTTTCAATGCTGGAGTCCTGTGCCTGCTTCGCATTTGTTTATTTTCTTTTATTCAGCTGACTAGACTAAACACAAAGTAACACATAGACAGTTAATCTCATTGCTTTGTTTTAATTGCAGCCCAATTCGCATAAGTATGAAAGGCGCAAATGGAATTAAAACTTCAATGCTTCATACACCAGTTATGGATATTCATTTTTCCACGCTATCCAAAATGTACACAAGTCTTCCTATCAGAAGAAAGTTCAATCAATTTATCGTGTAGGTTTCCCGCAAATCTAGCAGACTCTACCACCCTTTCATTGAACGGATTAAGAAAAAAAACAACCTTGCATTATATCTCCACAATGACTAAAATCTCATAAAATTTGATGGTCTCATTTGCGCCCCTACAACATGAAAGGGTTAATGTCAAAAGTGGGTTGCTAGCACAAAAAAGGTTGAGCAACACCGCTCTAGGGTCTAGGCCAAGCATTAATTAACAAAATCTTTTATAATTTTCACACGGATATTAAATTTTTTTATTTGTTTTAATAACATTTAACAATTATTTTACTGGCTATATACTTATCTATATTTTTTACTTGAAATATAAAAGAAGCTGAAGAAAATTTTAGCCTATGATGTCGGCTGTAATTAAAAGCAAGTTTATTTTATATATTTAAAATATGTTTTGCGTGTTTTTGCAACTTACAAGTAATTTATTGAAACTATATATTTTTTATTTAAACGGATTTTCTATTGGACAAGGGCGAAAAGACAAAAACGAAAAATGGCGAACAAAAAAAAAAATTTTTTTGCAACACTACAGCGAGACCTAAATAAATTTACTGTTGGTCAAACGACAAGACCGCATAGCCAGTATTTAATAAATGATGCGAGGTTGGGTTGTTGTGTACGATTTTCTTTCAAAGAATTGGAATATATATTAATCTAATGAAATTCATTTCTTCGAAATATTCAATACTACGTAAGTAAATCATTTATGAAATTATAATGTTAATTAAAATCCCATTTGTAGTCTAAGGGTCAAGACTTACCTACTTAACATTACAATCTAATAATATAAATAATAATAATAATATCCGCGGTTAAATTGATCTTCAACCGACCTGTTGTAGCCTGAATGCCTGCCCATTGGAGTATTTCCTGGGGGAGATATTCCTGAAGAGCGTGTCCTGAACTTTCCTCATGAGGTTCTCCGTCCTCTCTGGCGCAGTCTTCATGCACAGCATGGTGTCATGCACGGGGAAAGGCATAAATTTCATCGAATAGTTACTAACACACACCATATTTTGTCACAGCGGTGGCGTCACACCAGAAGAACACCAGAGAATCGCGGACATTAGTCATAAGCATGTTACGGGTGAACATCATCACGAGGGAATCACACGCACACACACCATTATTTTACATCGCAAAATCGTTTCACAACGTAACGTAGGAGATGTAAATGTCATCGACGCAGTTTAAACGGGTAAGGTTTGATGGCCATTAGTCACCATGAAAGTGATTTCAGGTCACCATTAATTATATCATGGTTTAATGTCACCACAGGAGCATTATTGATCGGTGAGGTGGAATAAAATCGTACGAGGACAGCAGAGGTGGTGAAAATCACATCATGGATGAATACCATACATAAAAGGGGAGGAAAAACGGCACTATTAGTTAGATGTTAAGGAAGGCATTACGTTAACAAACCTATCTATAAACAATCTGTTTCTTATTTTATAAATGTTACCTTCACTTCTTTATTAAAACTACAAAGCATTAAAACTCGTACTAAAAATCAAACCATACTGTATATTTTACTAATTTAATAATAGCTTTTTTTAAATCACTTTTTAAATACTTTAAGCAAGATTAATTCAAACAAATTCGTTATCTAATAGAACGACTGAAATCAGTTTTGATAAAATAAATTTAATGGATGGTAATTAATCAGATATTGAAAAGAACAAATAAATTAAAGCAATCACTGTTCAACATATTTTCTTAAAAACTGTTTTGGTAATTAAGAACAAATTTAAAAGAACTTCGGAAGGTCTCTCGTTGCACTGATTTCAGTTTCCCTTTTGGAAACAGCAACGCAATGAAATTCTTACTCAGCATTAAGAATAATTAAATATGAATCTGAATGAATAGCTTTTGCGCTAACCTTTGTAAAGCGTAGGCAATATCGCTGTATCCTAATAAAGTGATGTTATTCCTATCGTAACTAATGTACTGTAGTTTAGAGTTGATTTGTAAGGCTTTGGCTAATAGGCGAGCTCCGCTGTCTCCCATATAATTACCACTGAAAAACACACAAAAGAAACTTAAAACCAAACCAGAACTGCTAAAATACATTCGGATGAAAACTTCAAAACAATGAAAGAAACATCCGTAATTTTATTTTAAATAACTATCGGTACTCTGTAAAATAATTCCACTAAATTATTTAAAATAAAGTGAATTTCAACAAAAGATATTTATTTGGTGGGTCGAAGGAACAGGATAAATTAGCAAAACTACAAGTATTTGCAATTTTACTGAACTAAATACGATCATACAACATAATCTGCTGCTGAGCTTAAATGGCATGCGATAAATTTAAATGCATTCATCGAAACGAAACACTCCATTAAAAGACGAATTTACCTAATATCTAAGCTCTGCAAACATCTGTTGCTTCCAAGCGCATTTAATAAGCTATGCAGGTCCAATTTGAGCCTCGAGTCGTTGAATATCAAAGACTCAAGCACGCAATCCTCTTCCTGTTTAAAGAATTAATATGAAGGACATTCATTTCCGAATTTAACATAGATATACTGCGTATCGTATGTTCGTGAAGCGTTGAATATACGCTCACAATTATACAAAACTCGAGTGATGAACTCAATAACTATTATAGTACTAACTCCTAAAAGTGTAAAAAATATGGAAAATTTAATGAGACAATTTTGTTAAATAAGATAAACCAACAATCAGTTTCCATGGCTGGATTTGATCATTCGATCATTATTTATTCATCTCTAAGAATTGCTGTTACGTCCCTTATAATGCATTACATTTTAAATACAATATTCTTTAAAAATTCGAATGCTGATGAGGTTTCTATTGCGTCTATATCATAATATTAAAATTCTTACTTTGAAATCCAACATCAAACCCTATAAAGAAACAATCAATACCTGCAACATATGAACAACAGCATCCATAACTTGACCAACATGTTTACTTTTGATGTTATTTAGATTTCTGCCTATGTTGAGGGACTTAATGCTTTTGTTTTTGCTTATTGCTAACACTACTGGACCAAGTTGGTTTTCCAAGCCTGTAAAAGTAAATGCGTTAAACGTATGCATGATGAGAATTTAAATTGGAGTTCATACGCAGTATCAATACTTATTTTTCGTACCCAAATATAAGCTCTGAAATATTTATAATTAAAAAAAAATTCTGAAGTTAGAAGTCTTGAAATTTCAAAACCTTCAAATTCCTTAAAATCACAATATAAGCGAAATAAATCTAGCCTGAGAATGTTTAGTGATAGCTCATTCTTTCAGAGATTTTGTCGGGAAGGGATTTCTGGAAATGAAAAAAGTAAAAGCTCAAATACCCTCAAACAGCTCTATAATCAAAGTCAAGTTGCATCCAAAATAAAAGATTGAAATTTCATTGTATAAAACGTGAAGATATTTTGCAACCTTGTGGACTAAAAGAGACCTATTCAAAATTTGGAATTCAAACATGAACATTCGGATTATTTGGCTCGTGCGATATTCACTACATTAAATCTATTTCAAACATGGAACCTAAACCAATCTTCATCCCTTTTATACACAAGGAAGCGAAGAGTTGGCCCCCTATTCACGAGGGATAAAGATGATACACGCTTCCAGCTTTATATGGAAGTCATGGGTTTATAAAAACTAATGATAAGTTACCCCGATCACACCGATCACGCAAGGCTCAGTAAAACTTCAGGAATATTAACGAAGAAGCGAATTAAAAAATATATTGGACACTATAAAAAGGCGCTTCACTGAGGTATTACCAGAAGGGTCTTAGGTGGTAAGTAACGCACCGTTATCTGAGATGTCGAGTGAGACTAAGCACCGAACACCATGAATGCAAGATTCCAAAATTTGAGCACCAGTAGCACCCAAGTGGTTACTCGACAAGTCCAATTTCACCTCGGATATGTTTTCGTTGCAGGCCAAACCCAACAATACATTCCTGAGATAAAAAACTATAAGAATACGAAAGATCCAAAATATTTAGACTAAGATCTACTTTGCGTTTTGCTTGTCCGCTATCAAGCTTTAATTAATGGTGAATCCTGCCACTTTACTAGTTTTAGGTCATGCTAACATCATGATAATTCAGCAACCTATTCTAATTGGATAATGACCTAATTCTATCCTCAAACGTACTTCAGTGCGTCAGCGGGTAGTTTACAGTGCGAGAGGTTAAGTATGCTTAGAGCGAGGGTTGATGTAAAGTACTGTTTGAAGGAAGGAAACATTTCTTTTGACTTTTTGTTCCCAAACCCGTTTCGAGAAAGATTCAAATGACTCAGGTTCGTCGTACAACCTCGGAGTAACGCTCCAAACACCTGAAAATCGTATTAAATCAATAAATAACAACATTTATCACATAAATACATCTATTACTAGTATATATTTCATATCCATATTGATGGTTGTACTTTCCATAATTTTATTTCGTAACTTTTCATTACTCAGTTCCCTATGTATATAACAACAACAACAAAAAAAAGGTGCAACAGTTTGCAAAAATAATTTCATATCATTTTGTACAATAATTCTAACGCGTGCACACACGCACTCACTCACTCACTCTCGTCAAGTGATTATTTCCCTGACAATTTTGCAAACATTTCTCTGACCGAATTTAATTTTGTATTTTAAACATCCTCCTCCATCCCCTTACAAACGTCCATACAGACAAACACCTTGTGTGCCATTTCCTTACAAACTAGTGATGATTCCACAGACTTCTATCATAAAACTTAATACTTCAGAATCTTTGGTGAAGAAAATTACCTAACCAGGCTGTGCCGTAGCCAATGTTCCCTCTAATTTTTTTTAGTCCATGTGCGCAAGAAATTTTCGTTGTGCATACATTTAGATTTATGGTGAAAAATTGTGCAAACTTTTCTGAGCGCTATTATCTTCAAAATGAAATATATATATAGGGTGTACATAAAGTCAGGATCTATTTTTGTGAAGCACTTTGAAATTATATGGAATTCAATCATAAAATGATAAAGTGGTAACATTTATTAAATAATTAAGAGTAGGATTCGACGTGACGCCCATCAGTATCCCTGCACAGCTCAAATCGTTCCGCAGCATTTCTAAACACATTCTGGAGCATTTGCGGGGTTATGTTATCTGCAGCAGTTCGTATACGTGTACGTAAGTTTTCAAGACTCGTAATCTTCGTCTGATAGACGTGCGACTCGATAAAGCCCCATGCAAAGAAATCTAAAGGGGTTAAATCTGGTGATCTCGCTGGCCAAGATCTGTTGCTTCCGCGTCCGATCCAGCGATTTGGAAAACGTCCATTTAGATAATCCTGAACAATTTTAGCATAGTGACAAGGAGCACCATCATGTTGATAGACGACGGTACTAACAATCCTATCCCCGTCGTCTATCACCATGATGGTGCTCCTTGTCACTATGCCAAAATTGTTCAGGATTATCTAAATGGACGTTTTCCAAATCGCTGGATCGGACGCGGAAGCAACAGATCTTGGCCAGCGAGATGACCAGATTTAACCCCTTTAGATTTCTTTGCATGGGGCTTTATCGAGTCGCACGTCTATCAGACGAAGATTACGAGTCTTGAAAACTTACGTACACGTATACGAACTGCTGCAGATAACATAACCCCGCAAATGCTCCAGAATGTGTTTAGAAATGCTGCGGAACGATTTGAGCTGTGCAGGGATACTGATGGGCGTCACGTCGAATCCTACTCTTAATTATTTAATAAATGTTACCACTTTATCATTTTATGATTGAATTCCATATAATTTCAAAGTGCTTCACAACAATAGATCCTGACTTTATGTACACCCTGTATATATATATATATATATATATATATATATATATATATATATATATAATAATATATATATATATACTTAATAAATATTATTTCCATAAGGTGATAGCTTGATCATTACGGTACTATTAAATGGATATTAAAAACTGTTTACAATATTATATATTCTTAAAAAGAAAACATTTTATCCATTCTAAAAATATGAATAAAATAAAAAATAGTAAAATAAAATTCAACAAAATAAAGAAATAAAATAAAATAACATTAATTGAAAATGACTATTTTAGTTATCATTTCTCAAAACAATTTTTAGCATTTAGCAATTTAAAATAGACTATCAAGATAAATAAAAAATTATTTTATTTTTTATGAATTATGAGATAATTACTATTCGTTTTTATGCAAAAATAAGAAAGAGAAGGTTTATATTCAATGCGTTAATGTATAAAAGAAAAAAAATGCAAATACATAGAGTAAAAAAAATCCGTATTGCGTAGTTGCGCAGACGTCGGCGAAGTCGGGCGGAAGGGGTTAATACTTAAAAGAGCGACTATAGAGTATGTTGATGCAAATGGTCAGACCTTGTGTGACGGTATATTTTTGAAATTACTTCATTTACTGTCGTGACTCATGATACGCTTGAGCCTGTGCGCATTTTATTTTGCTGTGTGCGTGGGTTTCACAACGCGTGCGCGCGCGCACACGCGCACACCTTAGAGGGAACATTGGCCGTAGCCTATGGTTCTTTAGAGTCGTGTTAATTCCCTGACCACCATCCAATTTTTTTTGTTTTCCCTGAAATTTCGCAACAAAACTCAATTTTCCCTGACTTTTCCTGACCATTGATCGATTTCCTTATCTTCCCCGACTTTCCAGATCGCTATGATCCCTATATATATATATATATATATATATATATATATATATATATTGTTGGGCACTAAAGCGTTAATCTGATATCAGTTAATTAACGAAGTTAACTTTTTTTAACGGACTATTAACGGAAGTTAATTTCCATTTATCGTTATCGGACCAGTTAACTTCCGATAACTCGATATTTAGTCTGTTAAAGTCCGTTAACACGTTAACTGCGAGGAGTCATTCACGGAAGATCACCGCTCCGCGAATGAATTCAAACCGCCATAACTTCAGTCTGCTTCCAGATCTCGCAAGGGGAGGTTGGGGAGGCCCAAGAGGTAAAGACTGGCAGTTGGGCCTAACTTTGAGAAGTTGGTCTTTCTGAAGGGCAACCAGCACATTGTGTCAGTCTTTAATAAATGTGCCTAAAATTTAATTTTACCTTTCAGTTCCCGCCATAATAATTCTCTGGTAAATTAAAATTTAGTTAATGGTTACAAGGGTTTCAAAACATGTAATCAGTACATTTTTTATTAAAAATAAAAAAAAAGTTAAGCAAAAAAGTTGCAAAACTTGATAAAAATACAGTTAAATACCTATTTATTGTTGGATTTTGCATAAACAAACATTTTCTATGGGTTTTAAAGCCTTTTTCCTCGATTTTTTTAAATGTTAGTAAAGAAATAGTTATCGTTAACGGATTATCGTTAACTTCCGTTAACTTTGTAGTAAAATTATCGGAGTTAAAAATTGGGGTTAACGGATTATCGTTATCGAAGTTAACTTTTTGGTTAACGGTGCTCACCACTGTATGTATATATATATATATATATATATATATATATATATCACCTCGGTGGTGTAGTGGTCAGCATCGCTGACTACGAATCCATCGGCCCCGGGTTCGAGACCCGGTGACGGCAGCCGGCGCGCAGCAAAACCCAGCTGGTCATCCTTCCACACAAAGAAAGTGGTTGGTAGATATATGGGTACCCTGGGTGGCCTAGTGGTTAAAATGCTGGGCCGCTGGTGGGGCGTGGTTCTGAATCCACGTTAAACTGTAGGTCTAAGGTGGAGTGAAAAGCTTAACCTTCGTCAGAATGAGCAATTCGGGCGGAAGCAAACCAAAGGTATATATAAGTGCAAATTCCTCCTACATTTTCGTCGGTGGTCGTTGAAGTTACATTAGCTCCTACATGTTACATCTTTCGTTTTTTTCAAATTTTCAATCATTTACGCTCGCATTAAGGTAGGTAGAGGTTCATTAAAATGTTTAGAGAATGCCCTCTTTTATTGTACACAACGATTATATTTTCGAACTTCACTCGCATTACGATTTTAATTAAAAAACTTTAAATCAATTACTACGACTTCATGCTATCTCAGGATTTTACACAACCAGTTTTTTTATTTTGTTTTATTTTTTATAGGTTAGGTTGTGTGGTTAGGTTAACCTAACGTAAATTGAACCCCAAAAAACATCAACAAAGTAGTAGCTATTTTGCGTGTAGGAGGAAAGTGATACAAAAGATAGCACCGCACCGAATAGGAGTGAACGTAACTCTTAGCTATATACAGTGTGTGTGTGGTTTTTTATTATATATCGGGTGGGCAAAAAGAAAAAAAAGAAAAAAGGGGGGGGGGGGGACCTCGAACTTTGGCTGTAAAATCCAAAGTTATGGTCAGATTTCAATATTTTTTTCACACCCAACAACCAAGTAAATTTCCTATACGGTGAGCTGATTTCAAAGAAAAATAATGAAAATTACGGATTTATTGAACATTTCTTTATGCCACTGGAAATACTCCATTTGCACTAATACTGCATCGTATGTGCAGATAAAAAGTTACGAAGTACTCGCATATAGTGCTACCTTGATGTTAAAAAAACTGCTCGATATGTTTACCACGAACTTCCACAACCTTTCTCAGTCTAGGACGGAACTCATCTATGGTTTTATTGATTTGTTCTTGCGGGAGCTGATCCCATTTTTCCAGAAGCTGTTGGAAATGAGCGACATTTCTTACTTTGACCCAATAAATTCTCTGACAAATTTTCCCAAAGGCCGTAATCGACAGGATTTGAATCTGGACTGTTTGATGGCCAAATTTAATACCGTTACCTGGTATTCTTTTGATATCTCCTGTTTTATCGATTTTCTCGAGAAGCTTGTCCAAACCTCTTGCAGTTGGCTTACGTTAATTAAAATCGCTTTAATTATCAACTTCAACCTATGATTAGTAAGATTTTTCTGGAATATTCGCCATAAATCCAATTTCTCAGCTAAAATATGGCATACAAACCATAAAAGTACCTAGTACTAACATATTAAAATTTCATGGTTCTATGTACCGTATTTGCCGAGATATAAAGGATTTAAAAGGTCTCCCTTTATTTTTTCCGACCGTGTGTGTTGGGGGGGGGGGGGGGGGGGGGGGGTTATAAGGTAGAGCTTCCCAACCTTGGGGTCAGATCTAATCTGATAATTTTATTTTCAATTCTCTTCCTACGACCATCCGACAAGACATTTATCAATCATAAATGTAGTTGCATATAACAGCAGAAATCTGGGCCCTTCCCGCGCATTAACGCTGTGCTTATGAAGTATATATATAAAAATAACTTTTGGGGAGTTTGTCGAACTTGGACCAGTGTTTGGGATCATGAATTGTGTGAACATGATTTTCAGGGTCGCACATGATAAAGGTTGGGAAGCCCTGGTTTAAGGGTCGCACATGATAAAGGTTGGGAAGTCCTGGTTTAAGGGCCGCGACTTAGGTCTAGCCATCTAGGCCACAGCCTAGTTTACACAACTATTGTTTAGGTTTGAGCTACGCTCAACCTTAATCTTACCGTTTACGATCTAGCTTAACTGATGTAAGCCCAACGTCAGATCTAATCTGAAGTATCTTTGATTCATATATTTGATCATTCGATGCAAATACATTTGATTGTGTGATAGTTCTTGTCAGTTTTATCAATACATTTGGAATATGACTCACTACTCCAGCTATGAATGAGATAAAATATACTACTACTATTGTAAAAGTAAACTATTGTACAATCATCACATTTGGATTTTTATAATTACTTACATATCGCTATTTTTATATTTGGTTTAAACCCTCGTACCGTCACACGTTTTTGCAAGGATTGATCACACTATATATGAACGTACGGTGACTGTAGTCAGACCTCGGAATAAAGAAATGCAGGATGACAAAAAAGGCACAACAATTTGAATTCTCAGATCGCCTGTAGCAATTACATGAGAGGGTCGTAATAATGATTGCGGTTGTTTACCCTTCAGAGGTCACAGTGTCATTTTTCTTCAGAAAAGAAGCTGAAAAATCAGGTTAAATGTACTCGTCAAATCTGAAGGAACAGCCGAGAAGGTAAAATTTAAAAGATATAATTTACAGAAGTTGACGCTGGCTCCAATTCATTAAGATGTAATAAAAAATCATAAATTAAAATATTAATGTTTACTTTAAAAAAAAACCTTTATAATTCCGAACTCTTTAAAAGAAAACTTTTTTAGCATATTCCCATACGTGTTATAATGTTTCAGACCAACAAAGACCCGAGGATCCACTCATGGTTGGTCTCTACCTAACTGTGGTGGTTGTTGTGTATTGCGCATGTCCTCCGTGGTGGCAGACGGGACCTACAATTTTACGTGGGTTTCGAACCACAGAAACCTTAATTTTACTACCTTAAACCATACCCAATCTATCAACATATGCGTTTAATCAATTTTTAAACATGTTTATAGATGTGCTACTAATTACTTCTACTGGCAAACTAGTCGAGCTATTTACTACGCTATGCGTAAAAAGGTTTCCGCAACTGCTGTCTCGAACCTTCTACTTGTCAACTTACACCCATTATTTCTAGGTCTATTATATTGTGACATTTCGAAAAAGCTCTCTCTATTTACGTTATCGAACCCATTCATAATTTTAAAAACCTGGATTAGATCACCCCTTAGCCCCCTAGTCTCGAGCGTAGTCAATTTTAATTCCTTAAGCCTATCCCCGTACGACTTCGACCTAAGCGACGGAATCATCTCGGTTACTCGTCTTTGAACCCTTTCGATTTTGTCTATATCTTTTCGCATATGGGGATTCCAAAATTAGATCGCGTACTCCAAATGGGGTCTAACTAACGATTTATAAACAGAAAGAATAATATCGCGCGATTTGTACTCAAAATTCCGAGCTATAAAACCTAGCACTTTGTTCGCCTTATTGACCGGTGCTGCACTTTGTGTCGCCACTTTTAAATCACCAGTGACTATAACTCCTTAATCTTTTTCCTGTTCTACGCTTGCCAACTCCTTCCCTGACATACTATACGCAAAATTACGATTACGCGAACCTATATGCAAAATTTTGCACTTATCGACGTTGAATCTTATTTGCCATGTGACTTACCAATCAACGATTTTGTTCAGATCTTCCTGGATTTTACCTTTATCTTCATCATTAATTGCCCAACCACCCAACTTCGTGTCATCCGCATTTTGAAACTGTACTGACTAGGCCGACATCTAAATCGTTAATATATATAAGAAAAAGCAAGGGGCCCAATACAGAACCCTGAGGAACGCCGCTCGCTACATTAGCCAAAGGCGACTCCGCTCCATCAACGACCACCCTCTGTTTCCTACCTCGCAACCACTATTCTATCCAATTTATTACTACACCCCTGATTCCATGAGCCTTAGTTTTTTCAATGAGTCTTTTGTGCGGTACGGTGTGTCAAACGCTTTTTGAAAATCTAAATACACTACATCAACGGCCCGATGACTATCGTAAACTTCAACCACGCTTTGAAAAAATTCTAAAAGATGAGTTAAGCAAGATTTGTTTCGCCTAAAACCGTGCTGCACATTTCTAATCAAGTTATGCAATTCTAAGTGTTCGACTATACGATCCCTAATTATTGATTCCAGTAGCTTGCCTACAACAGACGTTAAACTGATTGGCCTATAATTTCCCGCCACACCTTTATCGCCTTTCTTAAAAATAGATGTTGCATTTGCTAACTTGAAATTACCTGGTACGCACCCTTCAGAAATAGACGCATTAAAAATCTTTGTTAGCGGCACAACAATGCTTTCTTTTAATTCTTTTAGTTGTATGGGATATATGGAATCCGGCCCCGGTGATTCACACATTTTCATTTTATCGATATAGCACATTACCTCCCTTTCACTAACTACAATATTATCTAAAGTATTACCATTGTCAAAAGGTATTAGTACGCTTGGACTTTTTTATTACGCTTTTCGCTTCACGCCTTAGAGATATGTAGTTGTTTCGTAACCACACATTGTCTTCATCGCACTTATGTAGCCTATAAGCCCTATCTCTACTCCTTATAATATCCCCTACTCTAGAAGTAAACAACAAGGGCTTGTTATTTACTTTTGCACGCTTAATCTTGTACGGTACACATTCCTCATTTATAGTCCATTACGTTTTCCCAATTGACGTGTAACAATTCGTTTCTAAATTTACAAAAGTCTGCGTGCTGGAAGTTAGGAATTTTAGTCGAGTTAGCTGGTTTCGAGTGACTTACTGAGAGGACAAACTCTACCATATTGTGATCGCTACTGCTTAACGGTTCTATCACTTGAAGATCAGTGATTAACTTATTGTCCGTAGTTATTACCAAATGTAAAATACTATCCAACCTCGTAGGTTCCCCAACCTTTTGAATAAGAAAGCTATCCTCGAGAAAATTAACTAAACGACTACCTTCCGCATCTCCCTGCATTGTATCATAATTCACGTTGGCGCACTTAAAGTCACCCATAACTAAGGCCTGCTCACTACTTATTATTCTCTTTAGTTCACGATATAACGCTTCGTCCGTATCATCTGTTTGATTAGGAGGCCTATATATAACGGCAACAACAAGTTCGAAATCGTTCAATTTAAGTTCTGCTATAGTTGAATCTATCGATTCTGGAATTCTGTGCTTTACTTCTACTTCCACAACGTTCGCAATATTATCTTTGATATACAACATAACACCGCCTCCTCGCCTACCTATTCTGTTTTTAACAAAAGTCTATAACCTCTAATTTGATACTCACGTGTTTCAGTGCTAAGCCACGATTCATTTATCGCAATTAAATCGTTGTCTTTACAAGCAATTAAAGAAAAAACTTCGTTTATTTTATTTCGTAGACTACGAGCATTTAAGGATAGAACCTTCAAATTGTTTGTAACCGCAATACCTTCACGAGCACAAGGGAATTTTAAGGAAATTACGCTGGGACTGTTCGCGTTACGGCAGCCTGAAAAGAAGAGAGTATTATGAAATAGTCTTCCTAAACGCGCAGCTCCAACGTCATTAAGGTGAAGTCCATCTCCGAGGAACAAGTCCCTCCTGCCGTAGAAACTGCTCCAAAAATTCGCAAAATGCACTCCTTCCTGTTGACAAAGTGACTAGGCTAATATAGGTTAATATATAGATTGTTAATATAGGTCGCCTTGCTGTAGAACTCGTTACGTTGGATAATTCGAGGAAGTATACCTGTTAAAACAATCTTCCTAGTTTTTTCCTTTAGTCGCTCTCGTAAGCATATGTAATGCATATATGTATTCAATGCATACGTGCATTTATGTATTCAATGCATACGTGCATTTATGTATTCAATGCATACGTGCATTTATGTATTCAATGCATACGTGCATTTATGTATTCAATGCATACGTGCATTTATGTATTCAATGCATACGTGCATTTATGTATTCAATGCATACGTGCATTTATGTATTCAATGCATACGTGCATTTATGTATTCAATGCATACGTGCATTTATGTATTCAATGCATACGTGCATTTACGTATTCAATGCATACGTGCATTTACGTATTCAATGCATACGTGCATTTACGTATTCAATGCATACGTGCATTTACGTATTCAATGCATACGTGCATATATGTATTCAATGCATACGTGCATATATGTATTCAATGCATACGTGCATATATGTATTCAATGCATACGTGCATATATGTATTCAATGCATACGTGCATATATGTATTCAATGCATACGTGCATATATGTACAGGGTGTTTCAGGAGGAAAGGTCAATACTTCGGGGAGGTGATAGTATCGGTCATTGAGAAAAAAAAAGTTCATATGAATATGTGTCTAATTCTGAATGGTTACGGAGATAGAGCTGTTTGAATCTGATGCGCGCGCAGCTCTTCCTCTCCCCGCGGTGGTCCCATTCAATGGCCACCAAGGTCTCAAGACCTCTCTCCGTTAGATTATTGTTTGTAGGGGTGGATGAAAAGTCAAGTTTACAAAAGAAAGGTGGATACACGAGACGAATTGCTCGCGCGCATTTTGGATGCTGCTGCCCGCATAAAGGAACGTCAAGATCAACTCAGACGAACAACACGCGATCTTCGCACACGAGTTGCAAAGTGCATTGAGGTTGACGGTGGGATTTTCGAAAACGTAAACTGTAACAAATTTGTCATTTCTGTATCTGATACCATTCAAAATGGCAATGTTTAAACATTAAATGTTAGAAACAGTAATTGGCGTCTCTTTCTTGATTACCATTAACAATGCTTTTGTATTTGTAGATTCAAACAGCTCTATCTCCGTAACCATTCAGAATTAGACACATGTTCATATGAACTTTTTTTCTCACAATGACCGATACGATCACCTCCCGAAGTATTGACCTTTCCTCCTGAAACACCCTGTATGCATATGTGCATTCAATGCATATGTGCATTCAATGCATATATGCATTCAATGCATATATGTATACAGGGTGGGCCGTAAGTTTCCATACATAGGAAAATTTAAACGTTTGTTTTTATGTTTCAGATACCCTAAGAATATGCGTTTGTAAGATCTTGTTTACTGATGAAGCAAATTTTTACGTCAATGGAGAGGTTAATCGGCAAAACATACGTTATTGGAGTAATGCTAACCCTAACTGGCTGAGTCCGACGAAGATGCAAGGTGCCGGTAAAGTGATGGTGTGGGCCGGGATATGGGGTGACAGAATTATTGGACCAATTTTTGTCAGTGGAAATCTTAATGCCGAAAGGTATCTTAACATGTTGCAAGAAGAGATTTTCCCATCCCTGCTAAACGAGGAAGGTAACTTCCCAGTTTACTTCCAGCAAGATGGAGCTCCACCTCATTATGGTCTTCACGTGCGTCGGTATTTGGATCAGCAGTTTCCGGATGCTTGGATTGGTCGGCGTGGTCCTGTGGAGTGGCCTCCCAGATCCCCAGATCTCACCCCCCTTGATTTCTATCTTTGGGGGCACTTGAAGGCCATGGTGTATCAGGAAAAGATACGAGACATAAATCATCTAAAGGAACGTATCACCAACGCCATTACAAGCATAACGTCAACTGTGCTAATGCGTGTTCATCAACAGTGGGGAACACGTATTGAAATGTGTTTTCAAAACAATGGCAACCATGTAGAGCATATTATATAAATAAAAATGGTTGTCCATAAAAAAATGTTTATTTTTCCTATGTATGGAAACTTACGGCCCACCCTGTATATGTATTCAATGCATATATGCACTGAATACATCAAACTTGGTTGGATAAAAGAGAAGTAAAAATTCAATAATTTTTTTCCTATTCAAATTTCTTGCAATAAAACTAACAGAATTAACTACCTTCAAATTGGGAGTATTGTCTCCCCGCTCAGATGATGGTGGTTTCTGGCAATTACCGCCTGGCAAGTAATTGCCATCAGGAGGCACTAATCAGGGCCCAGACAAACACATCTCAGATTTCGCGCCATAAAATAGAGAACAATTGCGCCTTGCGCCATTCATATCTATCTTTATTCCAGGATTTAAACCAAACCCTAAACTTAATGTTAACCTAGGAACGCACATTAAATCTGGAAGGAGTTGGCTTGGGTTTGCTCTAAAAATAGACTCTTTCGGCCGAGCCATCAGTTTTAAAAAAATTAGAACAAACACGCACATTATGAACAGCTTTACTGATGAGGTCCATGCGGTCAATATTTTCTGATTACTCTATCCCTCGATCATTACCACTTTAAGGCATTCTGGAGAAAGACACCGATTTATTATAAAAACTTGAATCACAATTCTTAAAAGCAGCACAGCTTAACCTTCCTCCTGAATTGAATTCTCCATTTTACTAAAACATGATAAGTAGGCGTATAACTGTTATAGTCGTGCCACGAAGACTCGCACATATAAACAAATTTAACACGCCAAAAACAGCTACTCATCAAACAAAACTATACAAAAGTATTTAAACTGACTAACTAGAGACCTCGGTATGTTTTACTGAACAATAAGGAGGTACTAAATGTTAGAAAATCTGGAAGAGGAAGAGCCATTGTTATCCCAAAGCAATACGACGACTAAGACTGATTAATGCAGCATTGCTTGTATACATTAGGTTAAGGTATATATGAGGGGTCGCGCGTCTTAAGGTATCTAGGCGCCACCACAGGCGAAAACGTGTTTTTTATGGATATCACTATTTTCACCCTGTTAAAACAATCTTCTTAGTTTTTTCCCTTTAGTCGCTCTCGTAAGCATATGTAATGCATATATGTATTCAATGCATACGTGCATTTATGTATTCAATGCATACGTGCATTTATGTATGCATACGTGCATTTATGTATTCAATGCATACGTGCATTTATGTATTCAATGCATACGTGCATTTATGTATTCAATGCATACGTGCATTCATGTATTCAATGCATACGTGCATTCATGTATTCAATGCATACGTGCATTCATGTATTCAATGCATACGTGCATTCATGTATTCAATGCATACGTGCATTCATGTATTCAATGCATACGTGCATATATGTATTCAATGCATACGTGCATATATGTATTCAATGCATACGTGCATATATGTATTCAATGCATACGTGCATATATGTATTCAATGCATACGTGCATATATGTATTCAATGCATACGTGCATATATGGGGGGAGCATCCTTTCTACTCTTTTGTTGGAAGCAGGAGAGGCTGGCAGGTAGGCACTGTGGAACTGCAGCACCCCCATGATCTTATGATCTTATGATCTTTATATTTAAATATTTAAAATAGCCTCTCTGATTGTTTTTTTTCAATGAACTTTGAGTTTTTAAATCAGATTATATCCTTTTTTCCTTAAGCTATTTCAATGCCGAGCGAATGAATCACGAAAGTAACTTCAGCCTTCCCGTGGAACTGCGTACTTAACAGTTCCAGATTTTGTTCGAAACGCTTGAAACCTCGGTGGCGGACGTACGAAGAGCGAGTCAGAATCGCGGGTTTAAGAGGATCCAAAGCACTGTGGAGTGGACAGAGCAGTGCCGATTTGTTTGTTTGACGTGGTAGTTGTGTTGCTGTATCGTTTGCTAATTCGAAATTTAATTTCCGAATTGCATTTATCAATGATTCGTTATCATTTATTTTTTGTCGTGAGATTGAAGTTAATTATATAATAATTGGATTATTTACAATATATAGCTTTCATTTCTTAGAATATTTTTTCGCTCAGAATAAAAACAGAAGAATGGAATTTGTTTATAAATAAAATTTTTGGCAAATTCGAAATTACCCGTTAAGAGTAAGTACCCTATAATTGATTTTATGATACTATTTTACTTATTTTTATGACTGAGTAGTGAGTAGTTATCTATTTATCTATTCGACTTTCTCATATATATATATATATATATACAGTGCCCGCGAAAAGTATCCGATCACTCAAGAAAATACAATATTTTCCCTTGATATTCAGAGACACGTAATTCACTTTCTATTTGTTCTAGCGACATCTGGTAACTTTGAGGTTGCTCGCTGATATGAGAGCTATCCAACGCATTCTCAAATTAGTGTTCTGGTAGCCTTCGTTGCGGGTGGCTGTGTCTCAAATTTGTCAGATTTCACTGTTTGTGTAAATTTCTTGATATTTTTTTTTTTTTTTACAGAAAGTGGTGTAAATAAAATTTATATATAATGTGTGCTAAAAAACAACTTAAGAGTGATTGTCGAGGTGCTATTGTTGCTTTGCATGCATGTGGGAAATCACAGAGACAGATAGCTAAGGAATTAAACATATCCCAAATTACCGTTAATTTATGGGTTTCACGGGCTAAGAACAATGGTGGCCTAACCACGCCAGTCCCTAAAAAACGATCTGGCAGACCGAGAAAAACAAATTCGCGAACAGACAAACTTATGAAACGTTTAGTATTGAAAAACCCAACAATAACTGCGAAAGAAATAAAATTTAATATGAATAATTTGTTATCTGGTGTTTCTGAACGAACTATCCAGGAGCGGCTCCAAAAAGAACTCGGATTACCATCTCGCCATGCTGCTAAGAAACCGTTCATTAATGAAAAAATGCGTAAAAAACGTGTCGCATTTTGTAAAAAATACATTCATTGGACTGTTGATGACTGGAAGAAGGTTTTATTTAGCGATGAGTCGACATTTTTGACATTCAGAAGTTGTCCAAAAAAGGTTCGCCGGCCTATTGGCTCAAATAGGATGGACCCTAAATACACCCTAAAGACAATGAAACACCCTCCAAGTGTGATGGTTTGGGGTTGTTTCGGTTACTATGGGCGTGGAAACTTATATTTTCTTCCGAAGAACACAACTATGAATGGTGCACGGTATTTAGCAATGCTACAGGATAAACTTCCAATGGCAATGGCAATCCAAAGGACAAAAACATATATGCATGATGGTGCACCATGTCACAGGGCCAAAATAGTGACAAAATGGATTACTGACAATAAATTTGATATTTGGATTGGCCTGGTAATAGTCCAGATCTCAATCCGATAGAAAATCTGTGGCTAATAATAAAAAATAAGGTTGAATGCCACGACACTGGCTCAGTCGAAAAATTACAAGAGGCCATCAAAAAGGTATGGTGCAAGGAAATATCAGTGGAAGTTTGTA
Organism: Bathynomus jamesi; assembly: GCA_023014485.1. Classification (NCBI taxonomy): domain Eukaryota; kingdom Metazoa; phylum Arthropoda; class Malacostraca; order Isopoda; family Cirolanidae; genus Bathynomus; species Bathynomus jamesi. The sequence continues at coordinate 38,353 of JAJOZX010005151.1, forward strand.
AAAACTTGATTAAATCCATGCCAAAACGTCTAGAACAAGTCATCCAAACCAAAGGACAGATGACAAAATACTAATATAAGGTTAGTATACATTTAAACATCGTTTTTTATGTAAAAAATACAAATTTCAAGGGTGATCGGATACTTTTCGCGGGCACTGTATATGCAAGGGGGTTCTAAGCTCGTGCTTTTGAGTGCTCTTTGTGCTCGTTTGTACGTGCTTGTTCCTGGAGGTTTCACGTGCGCCCTCCCGGCCCTAGCACCCAAGGATGATGGGGCTCGACCCTGCAGTCTTTCTCATCCTTGGTCTTTTTCCACTTCGACTGTCCCCTCCACCCTTTCTTTTTCCTCTGTCTTTCCTCTCACTTTTTCTTTGTTTTTCCGCTGAGATATGCCCTTTTAAATAGAGGCGAATCGGTTCTTCCCGAACTTAAAAAAAAAAAAATATATATATATATATATATATATATAATCGACACAATTGTTCGCAATTTCCGAGGCAGCACCCTCATAACAAAGTCACGAGCCGCCACTGGTTGGAAGTGAAAGTGACAATGATAGGGAGTGCTCTCATAGAGAGTTCTCTTGCAATTCAGTTTGGTACTCTAAATACAGGATTGATGCACTGGGCAATGGTGCAAGTTCTACAGATCTACAGAAGCTAAGGCTAACAAAGACCCTAAGATCCACTCTAAGGTTTGCCTGAGATAAAGAAGAGAGTAGGGGGTTAAAAAGAAGAGGATAAGAGGTTAAAGTAATTAGCAAAACGTATCATTCGTGGGTTAACATTCATTCAGAAAAAGAGAGAGAAAGACTCCCCATCATCATCCGCCGGCCACTACTGAAAAGTCGGAAAAACAGTCGAAGAGAAAAGGAAAGGGGTGAAATATGAAAAGTAATAAAATAAGAACACTTGCAAACCATGCAAACACAGTCTTAACTCAAAGAAACACTGTCATACCATGCAAACTACAGACATGCAAGTAAAGAGAGGATATGAAAAGAAAAAAAGTATGAAGAGTATACCAAAAAGTGGGTTAGTTTACGCTACGAGCTACATCGAAGTTCGTGTTATTCTAATCTTTTTTTAATATATTTTATTGCTGTCATATCACACGCTCGCATTAATCGTCAACAGACTCAAACCTCGACCATTACCCCCAGAGATCCTGTTGCTAATTGCTTTATTATTTTAAACAACTTTAATATTTTTGAAATGCCTATCTAAATAGTTGTTAAACATATGAACGCTGGTAGAGTTCACGACGGACGCGAGATTATTTAATTTATCAATTACTTTAAACGTAAAAAAGTTCTTAGCGATATTAGTAATGAAACGTCTGCCACGTACTGTAATTTAAATCCGTTATTACGAGTATTGCTATTATCGAAAAAGAACAATGTCAAAATTTACATTATCGATTTTATTAACGATTTTGAAAACTTCAGTAAGCTCCCCCTTTAATCTCCTAGTTTCGAGTGAATGAAAATCTAACTCTTTAATCCTATCTTCGTAAGACTTGTTGCGTAGTGACGGAATTAGTTTCGTGGCGCGTCGCTGAACCCTTTCCAACCTATTAATATCCTCACGCAAATACAGGCACCAAAACTGAACGACATTCTAAGTGAAGCCTGGCTAGGGACTTGTAAAAGGGTACTATAATATTCTTCAATTTAAATTCGAAATTATGAGCTATGAAGCCTAACATCCTATTCGCTTTTGCCCAAGACTCCAGGCATTGGTTCCTAACTTTTAAATCCTTAGATACGCGTACACCTAAATCTATTTCCTCGTCAACGCTCTCTAACTGTCTATCATCCATCGTGTACGTGTAATTGTTATTACGAGAACCTATATGCAAAACTTTACATTTGTCTACGTTAAATTGCATCTGCCACTTATCCGTCCACTCCATAATCCTCTTTACATCGTCTTGGAGCATATTTCTATCGTTCACGTTGAGAACTTTACCGCCTATTTTAGTATCGACCGCGAATTTTGGCACATTACTGGTCAAGCCTACATTTTTGTCGTTAATGTAGATTATGAATAGCAATGGGCCTAACACTGAACCCTGAGGGACACCGCTACCTACATCCAACTACCCTCTGTTTCCTGGTAGGAAGCCATTCCTCTAACCAGTTAGCTACCTGACCGCGTATACCGTGCGCTTTAACTTTCGCAATTAATGTTCTATGCGGAACTGTATCGAACGCTTTTTTAAAGTGTAAATAAATAACGTCAGCCGCTCTATGCCTATTGTATTGATCGTCAGCCAGACTCTGGACTGAACGGACGCATTTCCTGAGCTCTGATATCGCATCTACTTTTGCATATTGCTAATAATTTTACTTTGGAAAGTTTTGAATTTTATATACTTGTGTTTTCATAGCGTGCTGGCTTAATTTAACTTATACTTGTGATGGTTATAAACTAATTTTAACTGCGCGATGCTGTCGCGGAAAGCGTCGTGTGTTAGGTGTGGGGTAAACCGGTGGTATTCGGATTTTAAAGATTATAATGACGGTCCTATGGCGATTACCGAGAGATCAGTTTGTTTCTTTTGAGAGTTAATTGAGGAAATAGTTGACATAAAACGCAGTGTACGTGAGGTAACGGAAAGACTTGCAACGCTTGATGAGGGCAGGGGTAGGGTCACGGTTGATGAAAGCCGAACCAATACTAACGTTGAAGACGTTAGTAATTTGAAGGTTGAGGTGCGTAACCTAGTTTCTAGTTTAGGTAGCTTATCGGGAAGGTTGGATAGAGTTGAGGAAGGGGTTAAGGATTGTCGGAGATTAGTAGATAGGGAGGGATTTAAAGAAGTTAAGGGTGGAGCTAGGCCGCGTACCTAAGGTGATAGGAATCCCCCGCCGATCGAGGTTTCGAACCCTTTCACCCATTTGAAAAGGGACGTGAATGAGGGGGAAACTATTTTAATTGGGGGCTCTTTAGTGCGCCATATGGACACAGAGTTCGTTGAACGGCATCCAACCAAGAGGAGGAGGGCCTGTCTTCCAGGGGCCAGGGTTGACAGAGTTAGAGACGAAGTGGACAGGATTGACGTTGCCTCCCGTCACTCGATGTTAGTGACGATGGTAGGGGGCAACGACTCGTATAGGCCCGATACGAGAGTGCCTGACCTTTTGGAGAGATATAAGGGGTTAATTAGATCCCTAAAGGCGAGGTCAGATAGGTCTTTAGTTCTAGGTATTACCCCTAGGCACGGTTTGGGTCTTAGGATTACGTCTAAAATGATATTTTTTAATACTAAATTAGAAGAGATTTGTGCTGAGGAAAATGTACCCTTCGTAAAGCTGTGGTCCGAATTCAGTGATCCTAGCCTTTTTATAAAAGATGGGGGTGCATTTTAATGAAATAGGTAATGCTAGGCTAGGTAGGTTAATTGACGAAAACGTACGAAAGCTGTATAGGTCGAAGCCGCCTTTAAACGTTGTGGGTCCGTGAAACGCGGGCACGACGTGAAAAATAGTTTAAAACCCGGGCCCGTGGTAAAAAATAACTTTAGCGTTTTTTATTGTAACGCGCGTAGTATTAGAAATAAATTAAACAAATTCAAGGCGATAATTTATTCCGGCAACTACGATATAGTTGCTCTCACTGAAACGTGGTTAAATACCGTGACTTGACATAGAATTGGTGGCGGCGTTTTGCTGTACATTCGTAATTCCCTTAGGGCTATCGAGGTTAAGATAGATTTTCCGACAGCAATTAATGCGATATGTGTTGAAGTTAGGACGCGTAGTATTAGTTTTAAATTTGTTGTTGTTTATAGATCTCCCGTTCAACCCCTTGATACCGATACTAGATTTTACTCACTTCTTGGTAACTTTATTGACAATCGGAATAGTATAATTGTCGGAGACTTTAACCCTTTCGCTCAGGAATTATGACATAGGGTAAAAAGGAAATTTGCCTTTATGTGTGGTTATATAAGAATCAATATGATTTATTTTTCAGCTATACAATTGTCTACCAAGTGAGCGAAAGGGTTAACTGCCCTAATTTTAATTACAACACTTTTACTGGTAATGAGGAGGGTTTGAGATTGATTGAGTTCATGGAAGATGATTTTTTACGACAGATGGTTACCGAACCAACGCGCGGTGACAATATTTTAGATTTGGTGATGACGAACGGCGAAAATATAGTCGAAGGTTTAGAAGTAGGCGAGAGTTTAGGATGTCGTGATCATCAAATTCTTAGGTTTAAGTTATTGATAGAAAACACTAAGGATAGTAACGTATTAGAAGTCCATGATTTTCGAGGGCTAATTTTGATAGTTTTGCGGATAGGATGAGAGTAGCGGACTGGGATAACTTATTCATGGGTAATGACACAAATTTGCATTGGGAGGCGTTTAAAGAAAGTTTTATGAATATTGAAAGGAAAGTAGAGCGCGCTAGAAATCATGGTAGGCCCAAGTGGTGGACTAGGGAAATAGGCTTCATAAACGAGCGTAACAGAGCGTTTAAACTTAATAAGCGCAATGGCACGGCAGCTAACTTTAATAGATATATCGAGCTTAGACGTCAGGTTGAAAGATCAGTTAGGAATGCTAAGCGTAATTTAGAGATACTTATAGCTGCGGATAGTAAACATAATCCAAAAAAGTTTTTTGAATAAGTCAATAATCGTAAGCCAATAAAAGATAAGATAGGCCCTCTGTGGATACTAACGGCGCTTTGGCTTCCGACGCTCAGGCGATGGCGGGTATTTTCAATAACTTTTTTGCGACAGTTTTTACCGTAGAAGACGTAAATAATGTCCCCGACGTGTGACGATATCGTTCCATTTAGTAGCGAGACTATTTTGGATGAAATAACCATTTACGAGGGTGAGACTGCGCATTATATCGATAGGCTAAAAGTAAGCAAGGCTCCAGGCCCTGACGCTTTTTATCCCAGACATTTGAAAGATTTGAAAGACGTTATTGTATGCCCCCTAACGAAGATTTTTAATCAGTCACTCGAAACGGGGATTATTCCTGAAGACTTCAAATTAGCTGACGTCACGCCCATTTAAAAAAAAAGGCGACCGCACAGTAACTAGCAATTATAGGCCCATTAGTTTAACGTCAATTGTCGGTTAACTATTGCAATCCATCGTTAGGGATTGTATCATCGATCACTTAGAAAGTCGAAATTTGAGTAATAGTAGTCAGCATGAGTTTCGACGCCATAGATCTTGTTTAACTAATTTGTTAGAATTTTATAACGAAATAGTGCAAGAATACGATAGGCATAGAGCGGCTGACGTTATTTATTTAGATTTTAAAATGCGTTCGATACAGTTCCGCATACAAGATTAATTGCGAAGGTTAAAGCGGACGGTATACGCGGTCAGGTAGCTAAGTGGTTAGAGGAATGGCTTCGTGATAGGAGACAGAGGGTCGTTGTTAATGGTACTGAATCGGGGTGGTTGGATGTAGGTAGCCGTGTCCCACAGGGTTCAGTGTTAGGCCCATTGCTATTCGTAATTTACATTAACGACATAGATGTAGGATTGACTAGTAACGTGTCAAAATTCGCGGACGATACTAAAATAGGCGGTAAGGTTGTTAACGAGGACGATAGAAATAGGCTCCAAGACAAGGTAAAGAGGATTATGGAGTGGACGGATAAATTGCAGATGCAATTTAACGTAGACAAATGTAAAGTTTTGCATATAGGTTCTCGTAACAATAATTACACGTACACGATGGATGATAGGGAGTTGGCGAGCGTTGACGAGGAAGTAGATTTAGGCGTACGCGTATCTAAGGACTTAAAAGTTAAGAACCAGTGCCTGGAGTCTTGCGCAAAAGCTAATAGGATGTTAGGCTTCATAGCGCGTAATTTCGAATTTAAATCGAAGGATATTATATTGCCCCTTTACAAGTCCCTAGTCAGGCCTCATTTAGAATATGCAGTTCAGTTTTGGTGCCCGTATTTGCTTGCGTGAGAATATTGATAGGTTAGAAAGGGTTCAGCGTCGTGCCACGAAACTAATTCCGTCATTGCGCAACAAGCCTTATGAAGATAGGATTACAGAGTTAGATTTGCATTCACTCGAAACCAGAAGATTAAGGGAGAGCTTATTGAAGTTTTCAAAATCATTAATAACATCGATAACGTAAATTTTGACAAATTGTTCACTTTCGATAATAGCAATACTCGTAATAACGGATTTAAATTGCGTGGCAGACGTTTCATTAGTAATATCCTAAAAACTTCTTTACGTTTAAAGTAATTGATAAATGGAATAATCTTCCCGCGCTCGTCGTGAACCCTACCAGCGTTAGTGTTTAAAAACTGTCAAGATAAGCATTTTAAAAATATTAACGTTGTTTAAAATAATAAAACAATTGGCAACAGGAGCTCTTGGGGTCGTAATCGTTGATGAGTCTGTTGACGTCTAATGCCAGCTTGTGACATGCCAGCGTGATATGCCAGCGAAAAAAAAAAATATATAGACTAACACGCAGTTAGCTGTAGCTTGTTGAGTAAATTAACCCACGTTTTGTTATTCTTTATACTTTTTTCTTCTCTCTCTATTGCATGTCTGTGACTCTCTCTATTGCATGTCTGTGACACTCTCTATTGCATGTCTGTGACTCTCTCTATTGCATGTCTGTGACTCTCTCTATTGCATGTCTGTGACTCTCTCTATTGCATGTCTGTGACTCTCTCTATTGCATGTCTGTGACTCTCTCTATTGCATGTCTGTGACTCTCTCTATTGCATGTCTGTGACTCTCTCTATTGCATGTCTGTGACTCTCTCTATTGCATGTCTGTGACTCTCTCTATTGCATGTCTGTGACTCTCTATTGCATGTCTGTGACTCTCTCTATTGCATGTCTGTGACTCTCTCTATTGCATGTCTGTGACTCTATTGCATGTCTGTAACTCTCTCTATTGCATGTCTGTAACTCTCTCTATTGCATGTCTGTAGTTTGCATGGTATGATAGTGTTTGAGTTAAGAATGTGTTGTAATGCGTTCTTATTTTACTTCTTTTCATCTTTTTCCGGCAGAGTGGGCTCTACCTCCCTATGGAGTAGAGAACCGTTCTGCAATCTTTCCTATTCTCTCCGACTATTTTTCTGACTTGTCGGCAGTGGCCGGCGGATGATGATGATGAGTCTTTTTTTATCTTTTTCTGAATGAATGTTAACCCACGAGTGATAGGTGTTGCTACTTACTTCACCCCTTATTCTCTTCTCTTAACCCCCTACTCTTTCCTTTCTCTCGGGCTAACCTTAGAGTGGATCTTAGGGTCTTTGTTAGCCTTAGCTTCTGTAGATCTGTATTCGCGCACTATTTCGTTATAAAATTCTACCAAATTAGTTAAACAAGATTTATGGCGTCGAAACCCATGCTGACTACTATTAATAAAAATCGCGACTTTCTAAGTGATCGACGATACGACCCCTAACTACAGATTCCAAAAGTTTACCGACAATTGACGTTAAACTAATAGGCCTACAATTGCTAACTACTGTGCGGTCGCCTTCTTTAAAAATGGGCGTAACGTTAGCTAATTTGAAGTCTTCAGGAATAATCCCCGCTTCCAGTGACTTATTACAAATTTTTGTTAAGGGGCCTACGATAACGTCTTTCAAATGTCTAGGATAAAGCGCGTCAGGGCCTGGAGCCAGCTAACTTTTAGCTTATCGATATAATGTGCAATTTCATCCTCGTAAACAGTTATTTCATTCAAAATAGTCTCGCTACTAAATAGAACGATATCGTCCACGTCGGGGACATTATTTACGTCTTCTCCGGTAAAAACTGTCGCAAAAAAGTTATTGAAAACACCCGCCATCGCCTGAGCGTCGGAAGGCAAAGCGCCGTTAGTATCCACAGGGGACCTATGTTATCTTTTATTGGCTTACGATTATTGACGTAGTCAAAAACTTTTTCGGATTATGTTTACCCGCAGCTACAAGTATCTCAAAATTATGCTTAGCATTCCTAACAGATCTTTTAATCTGACGTCTAAGCTCGATATATTTATTAAAGTTATCTACCGTGCCATTGCGCTTATTAAGCCTATACGCTGTTACGCTCGTTTATGAACTCACCTGATCAACGAGAAGCGGTGTTACGACATTAGCTACGACGTAGCCCTTCAGGGACCTAATTAACCCGCACCCCCTGTATCTCTCCAAAAGGTCAGGCACTCTCGTATCGGGCCTATACGAGTCGTTGCCCCTACCATCATCACCAACATCTAGTGACAGGAGGCAACATCAATCCTATCTACTTCGTCACTATTTCTGTCCCTGGCCCCTCGTAGACAGACCCCCCTCCTCTTGGTTGGATTCCGTTCAAAGAACTCCTTATCCATATGACGCACTAAGGAGTTCCCAATTAAAATAGTTTCCCCCTCGTTCACATCCCTATCCAAATGGGCGAAAGGGTTCGAAACCTCGATAGGGGGGGATTCCTATCACCTAACGTACATGCCTAGCTCAACCCTTAACTACGCTAAATCCCTCCGTCTACTAATCTCGGACCAACCTTAACCCCTTCCTCAACTCTGTCTAACCTTCTCGATAAGCTATCTATACTAGAAACTAGGATCCTAATCTCACCCTTCAACTTACCAACGTCTTCAACGTTAGTATAGGTTCGGGCCTTCGTCAACTGTAAGCCTACCCCTGCCCTCATTAAGCGTTGCAAGTTTTTCCGTCACCTGGCGTACACTACGTTTTAAATCAACTATCCCACACCTAGCACACGACGCTTTCTGCGACGGCATCGCGCAAGTTAAAGTAGTTAACGTTTATAACCGTCACAAGTTCAAATTAAATTAAGCCGGAACGTAATGAAAACTTCTAAATTGCTAAAAAACACTAATATTCAGTTACTTAACTATAACAATGTGAATATAAACGCAAGTATATATATAAAACTCAGAACTTTCCAACAGTAAATTTATCGGCAAAATCCAAAAGTAGAAACAATATCAGAGCCCAGCGAATGTGTTCGCTCAGTAAGGAGTCTGCGTTGTTGTTGCAAGGTTTAGAAAGAAAACCATAAATAGTGTCACCATTTTTTTTTATTTATGCTAAATGAGGACTAAAGTAGGCCCACATCGAGTCGACGACCCTGAGGTTGGACCGAGGAGGACCTCCTAGTCCATAAAGTCTCTTTTAGTCTAACTTAACTTAGACTATAAGTTAAGGTGGCCATTCAGAGTTTGGCCGCTCGAGGCTCAGGTGGGATTCCTTACAAAGAGAAAACAAATGAAATACTCGAGACATTACTTTTACTCTATGTACAATGATCAAACTAAGTTTCCACATGCGAGCCCATTAGACTCAAAATAACGTCTAACTTTAAATTTGGCCATACTGTCTCAGTAATGAACTGAGGAAAGCACAAATCTGAAAACAATTTTTATTTGTAACTACAATTCCCAGTCCGATTGCTGGAAAATAAAAATGTGAAAATATAGTTGAAGTTGGATGGAAAACAAAAAATGAATACATACAGCATCGATTGCGCATTCCGTCGCTGACAAATCTAAGGTTTTGAGAAAATTTGGTTGGGCGAGAAAGTTATACAGATTGTTCACTTCGTCCTTCAGGCTATTTCCTGCCAAACTTAAAAACGTTAACGTTTGGCACATGTACTGCAAGGTAGAACCGACCAATTATTAGTTAATAAATAAATAAATAATATATAAATAAATAAATAAATATATATATATATATATATATATATATATATATATATATATATATATATATATATATATATTAGTGGCGGACTGGATATCCGCATCACTTTTAACATCCGCATCCGCACTTCTGACTGCGGATGTTATGCGGATATTACCTCTAATAAATTATGTAATTTACAATTAAATTAGCTCATAAGGCCCAGTCATGCACATTTCATGTAAAGTATTAATTATTAATGAACAAACAAATATATAAACCTCAAAATATAAATACCTGGTAACACAGAAAATTTAATGAAACTTGTTTCATTGAATTTTCTGTGGCTGAAACTCGAGAAAATTATTATTTTTATCATAATGAAAACATTAATATTAATTTTAATTCTTATGCATTGCCTGCCATAATAGTAATATCACGAAATTTGAAAAATTATGTCATATATTCATAATTCTATATTATATTGATAAATGAACTAAATATCCGCATATAGTGAAATTAAAAATCCGCATATGTTGAAAAACTGACATCCGGTCCACCACTATATTATATATATATATATATATATGTTAAACACAGACCGTGCATGGAACAAGGAACTCTTCTGGGAAAATTAAATCCACTATAGTCCGAATAAGTAATGGTAAATGACAAATACCATAGTTTTTTTCCTTTTTCATGATTTTAGCCCGACGTGGGCAACGGGTCTCTCGCAAAGAGATCCCATAAATATAGCTTCCCTCACCAGCTATCTGCAAAGCAGACAGGATCCAGCTTTGGGACGTGGATCTAGGGTTTAAAGCAAACCTAGATCCCTACACTCAGAACCTCTATATAAGTAAAAGACTCGTTGCATTCACGTCGTGTTGAATAAATCAAAGAAAAGGGGTAACTATTGTATTTTAGCCAAAAAAACCAAAACTTAAACCTCAACCGGGACATTAGCGTCCACTTTTCAAGGCACGAAACACGTCCGTTTAGTATACACAAACTCAGAATGGTTCCCTGAGAACATTATATGTTAAACACAGACCGTGCATGGAACAAGGAACTCTTCTGGGAAAATTAAATCCACTATAGTCCGAATAAGTAATGGTAAATGACAAATACCATAGTTTTTTTCCTTTTTCATGATTTTAGCCCGACGTGGGCAACGGGTCTCTCGCAAAGAGATCCCATAAATATAGCTTCCCTCACCAGCTATCTGCAAAGCAGACAGGATCCAGCTTTGGGACGTGGATCTAGGGTTTAAAGCAAACCTAGATCCCTACACTCAGAACCTCTATATAAGTAAAAGACTCGTTGCATTCACGTCGTGTTGAATAAATCAAAGAAAAAGGGGGTAACTATTGTATTTTTAGCCAAAAAAACCAAAACTTAAACCTCAACCGGGACATTGAGCGTCCACTTTTCAAGGCACGAAACACGTCCGTTTAGTATACACAAACTCAGAATGGTTCCCTGAGAACATTATATGTTAAACACAGACCGTGCATGGAACAAGGAACTCTTCTGGGAAAATTAAATCCACTATAGTCCGAATAAGTAATGGTAAATGACAAATACCATAGTTTTTTTCCTTTTTCATGATTTTAGCCCGACGTGGGCAACGGGTCTCTCGCAAAGAGATCCCATAAATATAGCTTCCCTCACCAGCTATCTGCAAAGCAGACAGGATCCACGTCCCAAAGCTGGATCCTGTCTGCTTTGCAGATAGCTGGTGAGGGAAGCTATATTTATGGGATCTCTTTGCGAGAGACCCGTTGCCCACGTCGGGCTAAAATCATGAAAAAGGAAAAAAACTATGGTATTTGTCATTTACCATTACTTATTCGGACTATAGTGGATTTAATTTTCCCAGAAGAGTTCCTTGTTCCATGCACGGTCTGTGTTTAACATATAATGTTCTCAGGGAACCATTCTGAGTTTGTGTATACTAAACGGACGTGTTTCGTGCCTTGAAAAGTGGACGCTCAATGTCCCGGTTGAGGTTTAAGTTTTGGTTTTTTTTGGCTAAAAATACAATAGTTACCCCCTTTTTCTTTGATTTATTCAACACGACGTGAATGCAACGAGTCTTTTACTTATATAGAGGTTCTGAGTGTAGGGATCTAGGTTTGCTTTAAACCCTAGATCCACGTCCCAAAGCTGGATCCTGTCTGCTTTGCAGATAGCTGGTGAGGGAAGCTATATTTATGGGATCTCTTTGCGAGAGACCCGTTGCCCACGTCGGGCTAAAATCATGAAAAAGGAAAAAACTATGGTATTTGTCATTTACCATTACTTATTCGGACTATAGTGGATTTAATTTTCCCAGAAGAGTTCCTTGTTCCATGCACGGTCTGTGTTTAACATATAATGTTCTCAGGGAACCATTCTGAGTTTGTGTATACTAAACGGACGTGTTTCGTGCCTTGAAAAGTGGACGCTCAATGTCCCGGTTGAGGTTTAAGTTTTGGTTTTTTTGGCTAAAAATACAATAGTTACCCCCTTTTTCTTTGATTTATTCAACACGACGTGAATGCAACGAGTCTTTTACTTATATAGAGGTTCTGAGTGTAGGGATCTAGGTTTGCTTTAAACCCTAGATCCACGTCCCAAAGCTGGATCCTGTCTGCTTTGCAGATAGCTGGTGAGGGAAGCTATATTTATGGGATCTCTTTGCGAGAGACCCGTTGCCCACGTCGGGCTAAAATCATGAAAAAGGAAAAAAACTATGGTATTTGTCATTTACCATTACTTATTCGGACTATAGTGGATTTAATTTTCCCAGAAGAGTTCCTTGTTCCATGCACGGTCTGTGTTTAACATATAATGTTCTCAGGGAACCATTCTGAGTTTGTGTATACTAAACGGACGTGTTTCGTGCCTTGAAAAGTGGACGCTCAATGTCCCGGTTGAGGTTTAAGTTTTGGTTTTTTTGGCTAAAAATACAATAGTTACCCCCTTTTTCTTTGATTTATTCAACACGACGTGAATGCAACGAGTCTTTTACTTATATAGAGGTTCTGAGTGTAGGGATCTAGGTTTGCTTTAAACCCTAGATCCACGTCCCAAAGCTGGATCCTGTCTGCTTTGCAGATAGCTGGTGAGGGAAGCTATATTTATGGGATCTCTTTGCGAGAGACCCGTTGCCCACGTCGGGCTAAAATCATGAAAAAGGAAAAAAACTATGGTATTTGTCATTTACCATTACTTATTCGGACTATAGTGGATTTAATTTTCCCAGAAGAGTTCCTTGTTCCATGCACGGTCTGTGTTTAACATATAATGTTCTCAGGGAACCATTCTGAGTTTGTGTATATATATATATATATATATATATATATATATATATATATATATATATATAATTAACTGAATAACCAACAAGAACTATGTCGGAACGACATTAATGTCCCCTCCTATATTTGTGACCGTGACCGTTGATGCAGGAACCTGATTCTTGCTCATGAAACATCGTCTTGTGATGATCTATGTCTCTGTGAAATTTCATCAATTTATGTTGAGCAGCTCAAAAGTTATATTCCGGACGCAGAAGTGTAACGGACGGATGGACAGACGAGTAGTATGGGCACAAAAGGGAAGAGTGCAATGCAATTGCAAATGTTGATCAATGAGGCATAAGGTTAAGCAACAAGGGGGAATGTTGCAATTTATGCACCAAAAGGGGGAGGGGAATGTTGCAAAATGTTGTGCAACAAATAGGGAGGGGAATGTTGCAATATGTTGTGCAACAAAGGGGGAGGGGGAATGTTCTACAGATCTACAGAAGCTAAGGCTAACAAAGACCCTAAAATCCACTCTAAGGTTAGCCCGAGAGAAAGGAAAGAGTAGGGGGTTAAGAGAAAAGAGAAGAGAATAAGGGGTTAAGTAAGGAGGAACACCCATCACTCGTGGGCTAACAATCATTCAGAAAAAGAAAAAAAAAAAGACCATCATCATCCGCCGGCCACTGCCGACAAGTCAGAAAAATCGTCGGAGAAAATAGGAGAGGGGTGAAAGATGAAAAGAAGTAAAATAAGAACGCTTACAAACCATGCAAACACAGTCCTAACTCACTGTCATACCATGCAAACTACAAACATGCAAGAAAAGAGTTACAGACATGCAAAGTAAGGAGAGGATAAGAAAAAAGAAGTAGGTAAAGTTAAACAGAAAGTGGGTTAGTGTACGCTACGAGATACAGCTACATTCGTAGGTCTTTTTTTTTTTTTTTTAATTTTATTGCTGGCATCACACGCTGACATTTATCGTCAACAGACTCATCCTCGACCACCACCCTCAGAGCTCCTATTGCTAATTGTTTTTTTGTTAATTTTAAACAACGTTAATATTTTTAGAATGTCTGTCAAGACGGTTCTTAAACACATCAACGCTGGTAGAGTTCACGACGGGCGCGGGAAGATTATTCCATTTATCAATTACTTTAAACGTAAAGAAGTTTTTAGCGATATTAGTAATGAAACGTCTGCCACGCAACTTAAATCCGTTATTACGAGTATTACTATTATCGAAAGTGAACAATTTGTCAAAATTTACGTTATCGATTTTGAAAACTTCAATAAGATCCCCTCTTAATCTCCTAGTTTCGAGTGAATACAGGTCTAACTCTTTAATCCTATCTTCATAAGGCTTGTTGCGCAATGACGGAATCAGTTTCGTGGCACGACGCTGAACACTTTCTAACTATCAATATCCTCACGCAAGTACGGGCACCAAAACTGAACGGCATATTCTAAATGAGGCCTGAATAGGGACTTGTAAAGGGGCAATATAATATCCTTCGATTTAAATTCGAAATTACGCGCTATGAAGCCTAACATCCTATTAGATTTTGCGCAAGACTCCAGGCACTGGTTCCTAACCTTTAAATCCTTAGATATACCGCCTATTTTAGTATAGTCCGCGAATTTTCACACGTTACTAGTCAATCCTACATCTATGTCATTAATGTAAATTACGAATAGCAATGGGCCTAACACTAAATGTGGGACACCGCTACCTACATCCAACCACCCCGATTCACTACCATTAACTACCACCCTCTGCCTCCTAGCACGAAGTCATTCTTCTAACCAGTTAGCTACCTGACCGTGTATACCGTACGCTTCGACCTTCGCAATTAATCTCCTATGCGGAACTCTATCGAACGCCTTTTTAAAATCTAAATAAATAACGTCAGCAACTCTATGCCTATCGTATTCGCGCACTATTTCGTTATAAAATTCTAACAAATTAATTAAACAAGACCAATGGCGTCGAAACCCATGCTGACTACGATTAATCAAATCTCTACTTTCTAAGTGATCGATGATACGATCCCTAACTACGGATTCCAAAAGTTTACCGACAATTGACGTTAAACTAATGGGCCTATAATTGCTAGCTACTGCGCGGTCGCCTTTTTTAAAAGTAGGCGTGACGTTAGCTAATTTGAAGTCTTCAGGAATAATCCCCGTTTCGAGTGACTGATTAAAAATCTTCGTTAAGGGGCCTAAGATAACGTCTTTCAAATCTTTCAAATGCCTGGGATAAAAAGCGTCAGGGCCTGGAGCCTTGCTAACTTTTAGCCTATCGATATAATGCGCAATCTCACCCTCGTAAACAGTTATTTCATCCAAAATAGTCTCGCTACTAAATGGAACGATATCGTCACACGTCGGGGACATTATTTACGTCTTCTACGGTAAAAACTGTCGCAAAAAAGTTATTGAAAATACCCGCCATCGCCTGAGCGTCAGAAGCCAAAGCGCCATTAACATCCACTAGAGGGCCTACGTTATCTTTTATCGGCTTACGATTATTAACGTATTCAAAAAACTTTTTTGGATTATGTTTACTATCCGCAGCTGTAAGTTTCTCTAAATTACGCTTAGCATTCCTAACTGATCTTTCAACCTGACGTCTAAGCTCGATATATCTATTGAAGTTAGCTGCCGTGCCATTGCGTTTATTAAGTCTATACGCTCTATTGCGCTCGTTCATGTACTCGCCTATTTCCCTAGTCCACCACTTGGGCCTACGAGGAAAAAACTCCCTTTCAATATTCCTAAAACTTTCTTTAAACACCACCCAATGCAAATTTGTGTTATTACCCATAAATAAGTTATCCCAGTCCACTACTCTCATCCCATCCGCAAAACTATCAAAATTAGCCCTACGAAAATCAGGAACTTCTATTACGTTACTATCCTTAGTGTTTTCTATCAATAACTTAAACCTAAGAATTTGATGATCACTACATCCTAAACTCTCGCCTACTTCTAAACTATTGACTATATTTTCACAGTTCGTCATCACCAAATCTGAAAATATTGTCACCGCGCATTGGTTCGGTAACTGTCTGTCGTAAAAAATTATCCTCCATGAACTCAATCAATCTCAAACCCTCCTCATTACCAGTAAAAGTCTCATAATTAACATTAGGGCAGTTAAAGTCTCCGACAATTATACTATTCCGATTGTCAATAAAGTTACCAAGAAGTGAGTAAAATCTAGTATCTGTATCGAGGGGTTGAACGGGAGGTCTATAAACAACAACAAAATTAAAACTAATACTAGGGGCCCTAACTTCAACACATATCGCATTAATTGCTGCCGGAAAATCTAACAACCTCGATAGCCCTAAGGGAATTACGAATGTGCAGCAAAACTCCGCCACCAAACCTATGTAACCTATCATTAGTAGAGAGTTTAAAACCAGGTCCATCAAGTTCCCCCAACAAGTCCCGAGTCACGATATTTAACCGTTTCAGTGATAGCAACTATATCGTAGTTGTCGGAATAAATTATCGCCTTAAATTCATTTAATTTATTTCTAATACTACGCGCGTTACAATAAATGACGTTTAAGTTATTTTTTACCACGGGCCCGGGTTTTAAACTATTTTTCACGTCGGGCCGCGTTCCCCGGACCCACAACGTTTAAAGAAGGCTTCAACCTATACAGCTTTCGCACGTTTTCGTCTATTAACCTACCTAGCCTAGCATTACCTATTTCATTAAAATGCACCCCCATCTTTTATAAAAAGGCTAGGATCACTGAATTCGGACCACAGCTTTACGGAGAGTACATTTTTCCTCAGCACAAATCTCTTCTAATTTATTACTCAAAAATATTGTTTTTGACGTAATCCTAAGACCCAACCCGTGCCTTGGGGTAATACCTAGAACTAAAGACCTATCTGACCTCGCCTTCAGGGACCTAATTAACCGCCTATATCTCTCCAAAAGGTCAGGCACTCTCGTATCGGGCCTATACGAGTCGTTGCCCCCTGCCATCGTCACCAAAATTGAGTGACGGGAGGCAACGTCAATCCAATCCACTTCGTCTCTAACTCGGTCAACCCTGGCCCCTGGGAGACAGACTCTTCTCCTCTTGGTTGGATGCCATTCAACGAACTCTTTGTCCATGTGGCGCACTAAAGAGTCCCCGATTAAAATAGTTTCCCCCTCATTCACGTCCCTTTCCAAATGGGTGAAAGGGTTCGAAACCTCGGTAGGAGGGGGATTCCTATCACCTAACGTACGCGGCCTAGCTCCACCCTTAACTTCTCTAAATACCTCGCTATCTACTACTCTCCGACCAACCTTAACTCCGTTCTCAACTCTATCCAACCTTCCCGACAAGCTACCGAAACTAGAAACTAGGTTACGCACCTCAACCTTCAAATTACTAACGTCTTCAACGTTAGTATTGGTTCGGCTTCTGTCAACCGTAGCCCTACCCCTGCCCTCATCAAGCGTTGCAAGTCTCTCCGTTACCTCACGTACACTGCGTTTTATGTCAACTATTTCCTCAATTAACTCGCAAAAGAAACAAACTGATCTCTCGGTAATCGCCATAGGATCGCCGTTATAATCCTTAAATTCCGAATACCACCCGTTTACCCTACACCTAACAAACGACGCTTTCTTCGACGGCATCGCGCAGTTAAAAATTAGTTTAAACCGTCACAAGTTTAAGTTAAATTAAGCCTGCATGCTATGAAAACTTCTAAATCGCTAAAAACCACTAATATTCAATTACTTAACTATAACAACGTGAATATAAACGCAAGTATATAAAATTCAAAACTTTCCAAAAGTAAAATTATTAGCAATATGCAAAAGTAGATGCAATATCAGAGAGCTCAGGAAATGCGTCAGTTCAGTACAAACTCTGGCTGACGAACAACATGGGGTTATGCAACTTGGAGGCGGAGTTATCGAGAGAGAGAGAGAGAGAGAGAGAGAGAGAGAGAGAGAGAGAGAGTGTTACAAGGAAAAGAAGTACCTCAAAAGGCCTTGCGGCCCATACCGAGGAGGTACCAATGGCAACGGGTGCCACGGAAAAATTTTTACACCCTCAAATACTGTGCAAGATTTGGTCTAATCTTTTCTTAAAATGATCCACAGAGGAACTGTTCACAACTTCTGAAGGTAACCTGTTCCACGTGTCACAGATCTTATAGGTAAAGTAATTCCCACACACACTAGTCCTAAACCGTTTCAAATCCAACTTCCAACCATTGTTGCGAGTTGGGTTATCATTTAAACTAAACATGCTTCTAAAATCGACATCGTTGAACCCGCGTAAGAACTTGAAAACCTCGATCAGTTGACTGAGCAGCCTCCGAGTTTCCAGCGAAAACAAGTTCAGGGCGCGTAACCGTCGATTGTAGCCCAAATGCCTAACGGAAGGGATTAATTTTGTGGCCCTCGCCTGCACTCGCTCCAGCCTCTCAATATCTTTCCTGAGGGTGGGCGACCAAAAGTGCACAGCATATTCCAGGTGCGGCCGAACCAGGGAATTGTAGAGAGCACAATCTCCTTGTTCCGAAACTGAAATTGCCTCCTGATATAACCTAACAGCTTCTGGGCTTTCTTTTCAACCTCTACACACTGTTTGGTAAATTTAAGGTCGCTGCTAATTAGCACACCCAAGTCCTTTTCCAAATCAGTCGCCTGGATATTACTCCCCAACATTGAGTAGTCCGACTTGGGATTGGCATAGCCAATGTGCATTACTTTGCATTTACCCAAGTTAAACGGCATTTGCCATTTTTCGGACCACTCTCCTATCCTACCTAGGTCCGCACGCAGTTGCTCGATCGCTTCGGGCGTCCCAACATTGGCCCCAAGCTTGGTGTCATCAGCGAATTTGGCGATCCAACTGACGATGCCACCGTCGATATCATTTACGTAAATGATAAACAACAGTGGCCCCAAAACGGAACCCTGAGGAACCCCACTAGTGACCGAGGCCCAACCCGAACTAACCCCTTTTAATTACAATCCTCCCCTCTGCCGCCTATTCTTGAGAGAGAGAGAGAGAGAGGGGGGGGGGGTTCGCCTGGCATGAGCCAAGGGCATATTAAGACTTCAGCCGAGCAGCCGTTGTCTTATAGGGCCCCTAATCATCCAGCTGGCTTATCTGGCTGAGTTGCCAGATTACGTTTATTTATTTAATTAAAGCATATATTCTGGCTTAATCCGCCAGTTGGCTTAGAAGGCTTCTTAGAAGGCATAAATGGCCTGTATAGATTAATAACCTTCGAACGAATTAAAAGCGCAAACAAACGCACATACACTCACCGGCAGTACGCCCATAAAGCCCCTACTATCACCTACACACAGTTTATATATATATATATATATATATATAATATATATATATATATATATACACAGTATATATATATATACACTATATGATCAAAAGTATTCGCACACCCCGGAAAATCAGCATTTCTGCAAATATCACCTTCGCCGAAAGGTATGGTGGGAAAAAGCGTGGCGAAACTATAATGCTGAGGTGTTCTGTTAAGTTATCAGTAACTGTTGTGAAGCCATGCCGCGCGGACGTGAACTCTCTGAGTTCCAACGTGGACTCGTCATCGGATGTTATTTAAGTAACGTTTCTATACGAAACATTGCAGCCAAACAGGATATACCAAAGTCGACTGTAGCGGATGTTATCATGAGATGGAAGCACGACGGTGCAACTAACGCGAAAAAACGTTCCGGACGACCACGCAAACTGACGGAACGTGATAGAAGAAGTCTGGTACGACATGTCAAGAAGTCCCGCACGTCCTCTGCCGCTTCCATCGCTGAGGAGGTAGGAAGAGCATCCGGTACCTCCGTTAGTACTGTAACTATCCGCAGAGAGATGCACAGACTCGGTTATTATGGTAGAGCAGCTGTACACAAGCCATTGATTACAAAAGTTAATGCCACGCGTCGTTTGGCCTGGTGTGTCTCCCGTCGTTCCTGGACCGTGGAGGACTAGAAAACTGTTCTTTGGAGCGACGATTCGCGGTATTCACTCTTCCAGTCTGATGGGCGTGTTTGGGTGTGGCGACAGCCCGGAGAACGGCTTCTTCCTGACTGTGTACGTCCAACGGTGAAGTTCGGTGGAGGGTCCATCATGGTATGGGGTTGTTTTTCCTGGCTAGGGCTCGGCCCGTTGGTTGTTATACCCACTACCATGAACGCTGACGTTTATCTCGACGTTCTGGACAATTCGGCCCTCCCTACACTGTGGCAATACTACGGATGGCCATTGTTTGTTTCAACAGGATCGAGCTCCCTGCCATACTGCAAGGCGTGTGCAGGACTGGTTTCGTGAAAATAAGGTGGATTTGTTAGACTGGCCTGCTCAGAGCCCCGATCTCAACCCAATCGAGCCCATGTGGGACGAACTGGAGCGACGGATACGAAACCGCACACCACGCCCGGCTTCACTTGCATCTCTTGCATCAGCTCTGCAAGAGGAATGGCGAGCCATTCCTGCACAGACTTACCGAAAACTGGTGGAAAGTATGCCTCGACGTGTTGATGCTGTAATAAAAGCAAAGGGTGGACCTACTGGTTACTAAATGCCATAATAAAACCATTTTTCCCAAAACCATGCGGTGACCGAATACTTTTGATCATATAGTGCATATATGATTGATGCATGCAAAGCCCCAATAGCAAAATATATACGAGCACAACCACCACACAAAAAAGCATCACATCACCAACAACCGTCCACGTATAGACTTTTAGGAGCTCATCCCATCAACAGCACATGGTGAGATAAGTGCTACGACTTTTAAGAGATCATCCCATCAACACTACGTAACCGATATGAAGGCTACAACCAAGCGTCCAAACTTAGACGGTTAGTGTTGAAACAGTATTACACAACCACCATCAACAACCCACCAACCACCTCCACAGCGCCACCACCACCGCTCTACTTACCAACTCCTGATAGACCGACAAGATCTCTAAATACGACCCAATAGACAGAGCTATTAAACAAATACGTTTATGGGGCCAAGTCAAAACAAGGCAACGCCAATAGTTTTTCTATTGAGCTTCTCATGGTGAAACGAGGCCTATTTGACATTTGGTGGGGCGATCTTTTAAACAAAAAATCGAATAAGGTAAACTAAGTTTAATACAAATACAAATTTTCATCATAATATGCAATTTTATCCTTAAACTATAGCATAAACAGCATTAATATGATTTTAAAACAAAATAGAAATTAAATTAGGGGTAACTTATTATTTGTTCCTCTTTTATCCAATTATTGTTTCAATATAAATTTATCTTTAAAACACCGATATATCTTTAAGACTTATTACAAAAAATATTAATATAATTTTAAAAACAAAATAGATTGTCTTGGAGTAACTTATTCATTTTTCCTCATTTACTTGCAGCCCTGCCGCAACACTGCTGCATTATATTTTAATATAATGAAAACCAGCATTCACGATCATATTAAATTTTACTGTTGAAGATATCCTGAAATAATGATGCAAAATTATTTTAAAACGTATAGACTCCTCGAAGTATCTTAAACTTTGATGCAAAAAAAATTAATATAACTAGATTTTAAGTTTTAGGTGGCTTACCCCAATAAATATAATTTTCTAAACGTATTTATAAAAAATGGAATTTACGGCATAACATATAATTGCACCTACAATTCAATAATTGGATTAGCATAATTTACTGATTATGAAATACTTCACCAATATATATATATGGTGAAGGCCGCTTCTGGCAAGCTTCAATTTCAATTTAAGCAGAAAGCCACAGACAAGAAGGAAAGAAACATCCATCATGTTGGAAAAGGGACTATATTTTGTACAATGCAACGTTTCAAGTACAAACTATGCTCATCTTCAGGCAAAAAATTCTTAAGTCTAAGTAGCACAGATTCCGAGGCAAAACCAATACAAACAAAAGCATCTAAAAACAAGTAGAGGTTGGTTGTTAAAAATGTTCAGTTAAGACGTAGGGGAACGGATGAATTAATTATCAGAATTGAGCGAAGGGGAGAGAGTTTTAATATATAATGATTCTAAAAGTCTTAAAGTTTGCTCACACGGAGCGGAATCTAAAATGTTAAAATTAGCTAAAGTTATATCCACTTTGCATTGAATAACATGGCTGCGTATAGCTGAAGCTTCTTTAGTTCTCAGTGGTTTGTTAGTTCTATGGCTTATGCCCATGTGGGCACAGAAACGCGACTCGAGGCTCCGCACAGTGCTACCAATATAGCTCCGATCACATCGGGGACACTTGAATTCATATACAACAGCACTGCGCAGAGCATCCGATACACGGTCTTTTACATTAAAAAATGAGCCAATAGAACGACGGTTAACAAATACTAGTTTAAAATCTATTTGACAATAAAATTTACTAAGTAGTAGCATAAGGTTATTGTGGCAATATGAATTCAGATATCTCATTTCTGGGAGTACAAGATAATATGCATCTTTAGGAACATTAAAATTAGACATTTTTGGTTTATAAATGTTAGCTAAAAATTTATTGATAGCGCTTTCTACGATCTGCAAAGGGTAGCCATTATTAACAAAATATTTTCTTAAAAAAACAAATTCATTATGCAAAGACTAATAATTAGAACATAAATTATACGCTCGGTTAAGTAGGGTGTTAACAGATGCCAGCTTGTATTTAAAATCACAGTAACTTAAAAAATTGAGTCCAAGACCGGTGAACGTCTTCTTTCGAAACACTGAAGTAACAATGGAGTCACTCTCCCTGCTAATTAGTAAATCCAAAAAAGGCAGCTTGGAATCTGATTCTTCCTCCAGAGTAAACTTTATATTTGGGTGTAAGTTATTTAAAAAAGTAAAAAATTGATGAGCACTGTTAGCATCAGTAAAAACTGCAAAAATATCAACATATCGTCTATAAAAAATAGGCCTTATAGGGGGGAGGAGGCTGGGTAAACATTTTAGTTTCTAAAAAAGTCATAAAAAAATCTGCAGCCAATGGGCCGATGTGATAACTTGTAAAAAAACTTTTTGCAACGGGATGTGATTTGGGACGATTATACAGTCTCCCTAAGATACACAAACCCGGAACTCCTTTGAGGCCTATTCTGGCATCATATAGCTTGCCCTCGTATAATTCCGCGTCCTTTCAGAGGGAACTTCTTGGTAAGAAATTTAACTCCAACCATTACTTGGTAAGTTTTGATATCAGTTAGTTCCCTGTTTACCAATATCCCTGTGGACGAAACTCGAAAAATTATCCTTGACAAGGTTTTCAGTAATTCCCCCAAATTTCAAAGTTTTGATAAAAATGACCTTAATTCCATGTTAGAGCTAACTCTTAAAGGTAGTACTTTTACATTTAATGGAGACATATACCAGCAGATTGATGGCGTGGGCATGGGATCTCCGATCGGCCCATTGGCTGCAGATTTTTTTTTATAACTTTTTTAGAAACTAAAATGTTTACCCAGCCTCCTCCCCCTATAAGGCCTATTTTTTATAGACGATATGTTGTTGATATTTTCGCAGTTTTTACTGATGCTAACAGTGCTCATCAATTTTTTACTCTTTTAAATAACTTACACCCAAATATAAAGTTTACTCTGGAGGAAGAATCAGATTCCAAGCTGCCTTTTTTGGATTTACTAATTAGCAGGGAGAGTGACTCCATTGTTACTTCAGTGTTTCGAAAGAAGACGTTCACCGGTCTTGGACTCAATTTTTTAAGTTACTGTGATTTTAAATACAAGCTGGCATCTGTTAACACCCTACTTAACCGAGCGTATAATTTATGTTCTAATTATCAGTCTTTGCATAATGAATTTGTTTTTTTAAGAAAATATTTTGTTAATAATGGTTACCCTTTGCAGATCGTAGAAAGCGCTATTAATATATTTTTAGCTAACATTTATAAACCAAAAATGTCTAATTTTAATGTTCCTAAAGATGCATATTATCTTGTACTCCCAGAAATGGGATATCTGAATTCATATTGCCGCACTAACCTTATGCCACTTCTTAGTAAATTTTATTGTCAAATAGATTTTAAACTAGTATTTGTTAACCGTCGTTCTATTGGCTCATTTTTTAATGTAAAAGACCGTGTATCGGATGCTCTGCGCAGTGCTGTTGTATATGAATTCAAGTGTCCCCGATGTGATCGGAGCTATATTGGTAGCACTGTGCGGAGCCTCGAGTCGCGTTTCTGTGCCCACATGGGCATAAGCCATAGAACTAACAAACCACTGAGAACTAAAGAAGCTTCAGCTGTAGTAATGCCTAGTTAAGAATATTAATTTTTGTTTAATTATTATAATGTTTAATATAAATCGTTTACTAATAATTGTGAAATTGTTTGAAATTGTTTAAAATGGGTAGAGTTGGCAGTCCTGAACAGAGGCCGAGAGAGCAGACTACCCCCACAAGGGAGTCAGTCTTCTAGGCGGCGCGTTACGCGTAAGGTTGACGTCATGTAACGTAAAGTTTAATTAATTGATTGTGTCCCTCTCCGACGTAAATTATTATAATAGAAATTCCGTACTCGCATCCCCCTAAATTACTTAAACCATTTTCGGAATCAATAAAACGTTCACAAGTGTTAAAATAGAGTATTAATAAAACCCCCTTCCTCCTTTGTTTTGTAACGGTTTTCAGTCTCGGCGTAGATACCATGAATATAATTGTAAAGTAGTGTTGAAATGAGTAGAGAAAGCAAGCGATAAATGAAATAAAGAGCCGATAGTAGAGTAAATAAAGAAGAAAGTAATTAATAAAAGGCGTTCACTATATTTGGTGGCTAGCGGCGGTCTTACATCATATTTTGTATGAGGCTTACCCACGTGCTATTCGATTAAAATTCTTCCAACCCGGTAAAATAGCAAATAGCGTTAATGAATATTTTATTTCGATTATTAAAATATGTAAATGCAAAGTTTACCCCGTTTGCAGGCAAATTTCGATTTTCATTCCTTAAAATTCATTGTAAATGTAAATTCAAAATGGCGCCCCTTACATTCCAAATTATTCTGAGTCGCGTCGCTTCAAAAAAGTTCGCGCGTCCAAATTTTTTTTGTTTGAGATTGAGTCTAGTGACTCAAAATTTCTTTTAGTCGTGGTGCAGAGTCGGTAGAAAAACTTGTCCGACTCAATATTGCGAGTCATTATTACGTTAAATTTCGTTCATTAGGTCGGAGAGGACATAGTTTTGAAAATTATCGTGCTGCCTGAGGACTCAATTTTTCTTTTTTTTCGTCTCTTCCACTGTTATGCCTGTTCAGCTTACCTTTGTTTACTTTTTGTGTTTAAACTTTTGGAATTAGTGATAATTGTGATCAGAATAATGATTAATAAATAAATTTTATACGGTCCTGTCAAAATGTTTCAGCGAAAATTTGTACCGATTGTAAAACATTTCCTGAACATGAAAAATATTCTGGGTTTCATTAGCAGATTTTTGATTATATTTCGATTGGTTGTACAGGGTGGGCCGTAAGTTTCCATACATAGGAAAAATTAAACGTTTGTTTTTATGTTTCAGATACCCTAAGAATATGCGTTTGACGTAAGATATTGTTTACTGATGAAGCAAATTTTTACGTCAATGGAGAGGTTAATCGGCAAAACATACGTTATTGGAGTAATGCTAACCCTAACTGGCTGAGTCCGACGAAGATGCAAGGTGCCGGTAAAGTGATGGTGTGGGCTGGGATATGGGGTGACAGAATTATTGGACCAATTTTTGTCAGTGGAAATCTTAATGCCGAAAGGTATCTTAACATGTTGCAAGAAGAGATTTTCCCATCCCTGCTAAACGAGGAAGGTAACTTCCCAGTTTACTTCCAGCAAGATGGAGCTCCACCTCATTATGGTCTTCACGTGCGTCGGTATTTGGATCAGCAGTTTCCGGATGCTTGGATTGGTCGGCGTGGTCCTGTGGAGTGGCCTCCCAGATCCCCAGATCTCACCCCCCTTGATTTCTACCTTTGGGGCACTTGAAGGCCATGGTGTATCAGGAAAGATACGAGACATAAATCATCTAAAGGAACGTATCACCAACGCCATTACAAGCATAACGTCAACTGTGCTAATGCGTGTTCATCAACAGTGGGGAACACGTATTGAAATGTGTTTTCAAAACAATGGCAACCATGTAGAGCATATTATATAAATAAAAATGGTTGTCCATAAAAAAATGTTTATTTTTCCTATGTATGGAAACTTACGGCCCACCCTGTAGATAAATTATAATGATAGGCTTATTTTAAATAATTGTTTATATAGATTTACGGGCTTTTTGCTTTGCTTCGCTTCGCGCTAAAATAGGATTACGTTACATTTTAAGGGACAAATCGAAAAATAATCTTAAACATATTAAATTTGTCAGATTTGGCCGTATAGGATTGTGTTAAATTTCAAAATAAGCAGAATTCGTTTAACTGAAATAGAGAAATTGTGTTGTGAAATTTTTTATTTTTTTTATTTTTTTTATATACTCATTAATTATATACTTATTAACTTATACGTATATATTAGTTATATATATAATTTTATATATTTATATACTCATAAAGTTTGGTAGGTAGGCTGATTATCTATTTTTTTTCTCCGTTTCTTTCGTTCATTTCATGACAATTCCGACATATTTTGTAAAATGGCTATTGTATTGTACTGAAGGATTTCTTGTTGGCCTATCGTTAAATATTGTTCGGAGATTAACCGTTACTACGGTATGTCTATTGAGTAGTAAATTTTTAGTTATTTAACAAAATTTTAATTGGTTTAACATAAATAATCATAGGATTTTTCTTTAATAAGCACAAATGTTATGCATTAAATTCTAAATTGTTCTTTCCGCGCATAACATTGAATTTATTAATTATAGGTCTAAAATTGCGGCGGTACAAATATTTTATGAAATTTTGGATATTTAAATTTTTTTTCGAATTACAGAAATTTGCGTAGAAAGTTTTCATATTGGTTCTTTGTTTTTATAGATTCATTTAATTTTATTTTTATAGGTAGGC
Source organism: Bathynomus jamesi (assembly GCA_023014485.1). Lineage (NCBI taxonomy): Eukaryota > Metazoa > Arthropoda > Malacostraca > Isopoda > Cirolanidae > Bathynomus > Bathynomus jamesi. Next base: position 65,364 of record JAJOZX010005151.1, read on the forward strand.
CGATTTTTCTTTTTCTTTCCAGTTCAATGACAATGGTAAAATTTTTATTGGGAATTTAGAGTGTATTCTAAAAAGGATGTTTTGATTTGATATTTTAATTTGGTTATTAGAAATGAAAAATGTCCTTTTTTTTAGTTTGAGCGTTTGCATAGAAAAAATTAAAAAATTATGTCAGGATATAATGCAGTTTCATTCGGTTACGTAGGGATATTTGTATAGAGGTTCGCTTACAAACAAAGCGACCGCTCTCAATTAGGCAATGTTTTGTTTGTTTACAGTAGGTTACGTGTATGTTTGAGTGCATATTATCTATTCTTATTTAGTATAATTATGCAAATTTTTAGTTTCACTTGGAAACGATGAATTACTGGGATTTTTGTGATTTGCAAACCATACTGGGGTTTCTGTTGAAGGAGAGAGTTGTATCTCAGATGTAATTTGCGAATTGCGAGTTGAATTCATATGAAATTTAGAGTTTCAAGTTGGAATTACTGTATTAAAATAATTTTCGGTAGTAATTTTTAATTTTTTTAAAAATTTTAATAACTGTTTTGGAAAATTATTATTGTTTAAACCTTCAGTCGGGGTTAACTAATGCATTTAAAACATTGGCTCAAGTGTACACTCGGAAATGGAGCCTTCTAGATAGCCAGTAACGTTTTTGTGGCGTCTGTGTGCTCCTCCTCAAAGGGCAAGAGGGTTCATGATTGTCAGAGAATGGATGACGAAGTTTCTGGGGTTCATTGTTGTCTTTTGTATTTGAAAGTATTGATCTGATTTCTGACGATAGTTTGAACAATAATATTTCTTAAATTATACTAACAATTACTATGTATGGGCGCTTTTATATTTATACTGTACAATTTTTTTCGTGCGTTTTAGGACTTTTTTATCTTCTTCGCTGTAACTGCCATAAGTGACCTTATTGGTAGCTAGATTTGATTAAATTTTTGCGAAATTTTGAGGTGTAATTTTTTTTTTCCGTGAATTTGGCCAGAGCAAATGTGTAGTTATTGTTTCGAAGTGAACTGTCGAGAAAATTCGATAAATTAAATATGAAATGATAAGCAGTACAGAAACACGTTTCGAATAAACTTTTTTTTCAAAATTTCAAAGGCTCGGTTTGGAGGCAACCAAGTTGAATCCGAGTTCCATCCAGTGAGTTTAGTCGACCGGATAGGTGATCGATCACCAATGAGAGAGAGAGAAGAGGAAACCCAGACTGCGCAGGGACTTGGCGCAGGATGGTTTCGGAAGAGAAGTTAGAAGAGAGGAACCGAATGCGCAGAGACTTGGCGCAGGACAGTTTCGGAAAAGAGAAATTTACGTGTGCAGGGTCTTGGCACACGAAAGTTTCGATCGAAGATGGTCTACTGGTATTTTTCGGGCAGTAGCTGGTCACGCTGCTCGAATGCTTCGCTAAATATGTTTTAGCACGCGGTAGGCAAGCCACGTGAGCTTGAACGGGTGTCTAAGACTGTACTGTCCATACAGACATACAGTAGGTTCGTTGGGAAACGGCCTACGGCGGAGTGATCGTTTGATTGTTGCCAGTAGAAGAGTCTTTCAGCTGGACGTAGGAAGAGCAGCGTTCACCGACAAAAGTGGAGATGAAACAAGGCGAGTTTCTTCATCGACTTCTAGAATTGCAAATTTCGTCCAATTCCAGCGCGTGGTCCCGCTTTCAGTATATCTCCCCCCACTGATCCTTTTAGAATTGGACGTCTCTTGTTTTTTTTTTCGCCATTGGAGAGAGAGCGGAACCATTATAGCGTGCTGCCCTGTTGCATGTTGATTGATGCAATCCCTTGCATTCTAGCGAAGTGAGCAGGAGAGCTGCGATTGAAAATTATCTAAACAACGTCCAGCAAATTAATGTACTGATTATTATGTAATGAAATTATAAGTGAAAGGGTGCGATTATTGCCCATATTATTTGTATTTTTCGTGAAGTAGTATGTGCGCTCTTGGTCAGTATTTTATGTAAACTTTTTCTTATTTTTTCTATGTCGCCCTGATAGTAACTGTATAACTATAAAATAATTGTTTCAAATGTAAAGCGATCTTTGATGAGAAATCGCTGGAATAGATTGTGAACTTGAAATTTGTGTAACCAATGTAAGAAAATTTTCGTTATTTTTTTTTGGCATGTGTAGATTAGTTACAGGTTGTAATTTAATTATTAGTGTGAAATGTTATTTTATGCAAATGTGAAAATTATAAAGTTTCGATTTTTATAATGATACAAAATGTGTGTGGAATTTGTCATTCTAATTATTTCTTGTCTATCTCAACTCTGAATTGTTCAAGAAAAAAAAAAAAAAAAAAAAAAAAATTCCAAAATATATAAATTTGTTGAATAAATTTATTAAAATTGTTAAACGATATTAATAAGTTTTACTGATGGAAAAACTTATTTTCAAGAGGGTGATGCGAGTGTAGTAATCCCTAGTTAAGAATATTAATTTTTGTTTAATTATTATAATGTTTAATATAAATCATTTACTAATAATTGTGAAATTGTTTGAAATTGTTTAAAATGGGTAGAGTTGGCAGTCCTGAACAGAGGCCGAGACAGAAGACTACCCCCACAAGAGAGTCAGTCTTCTAGGCGGCGCGTTACGCGTAAGGTTGACGTCATGTAACGTAAAGTTTAATTAATTGATTGTGTCCCTCTCCGACGTAAATTATTATAATAGAAATTCCGTACTCGCATCCCCCTAAATTACTTAAACCATTTTCGGAATCAATAAAACGTTCACAAGTGTTAAAATAGAGTATTAATAAAACCCCCTTCCCCCTTTGTTTTGCAACGGTTTTCAGTCTCGGCGTAGCTACCATGAATATAATTGTAAAGTAGTGTTGAAATGAGTAGAGAAAGCAAGCGATAAATGAAATAAAGAGCCGATAGTAGAGTAAATAAAGAAGGAAGTAATTAACAAAAGGCGTTCACTATACAGCTATACGCAGCCATGTTATTTAATGCCAAGTGGATATAACTTTAGCTAATTTCAACATTTAGATTCCGCTCCGTGTGAGCAAACAGACTTAAAATCATTATACAGGGTGTCCCCTAAGTCCGGCATCATAGTAAAAATAATAAAAAAGGCAAAACAAAAGCTTTTATTTACAGAGTGCTCAATATGTCCACCATTGTTTTCAATACACAAATTTAGACGTGATACCCAGTCAGCAAGCACACGGTGAATGATGTCAGGAGTAATGGTGTTACATGCCCCAATAATGCGCTGCCGCAAATGTTCAACACTCCTAATTTTCTCTGCGTATACCAGCGCTTTCAAGTGGCCCCAGAGATAAAAATCTAGTGGCGTGAGATCCGGGCTTCTAGCTGGCCATTCCACAGGCCCTCGACGTCATATCCAATGACCAGGGAATTGTTCGTACAGGTATTCCCTTACTTGGGTGCTGTAATGTGCAGGAGCGCCGTCTTGCTGGAATCATGTGAAATTTCCTTCTTCGTTCAAGACACTGGGAAATGCTTCTTCCTTGAGCATACGTAGGTAGGTGCCTCCAGTGACATGTTCATCGAAAAAGGGGGCCTATGATGCGATCCTTCCAAATGCCACACCATACCATCACCCGAGATACACCTTGTTCCTTTGAAGAGGTATACCAGTGAGGGTTGTTTTGAGACCAGTAGCGGGTGTTCTGTCGATTTACCTCACCATTTCCATAAAAAATCAGCCTCGTCACTGAACAGAATAGTGGACGGGAAATTGGCATCCCGAGGATAAGAAAAATATGAATTATGGTTTATAGAAATAGAAAAATATGAATTTCTCCTATGATGCCGGACTTATGGGACACCCTGTATATTAAAACTCTCTCCCTTCGCTCAATTCTGATAATTCATCCGTTCCCCTCCGTCTTAACTGAACATTTTTAACAACCAACCTCTACTTGTTTTTAGATGCTTTTGTTTGTATTGGTTTTGTCTCGGAATCTGTGCTACTTAGACTTAAGAATTTTTTTCCTGAAGATGAGCATAGTTTGTGCTTGAAACGTTGCATTGTACAAAATATAGTCCCTTTTCCAACATGATGGATGTTTCTTTCCTTCTTGTCTGTGGCTTTCTGCTTAAATTTACATATATATATATATATATATATATATATATATATAAGCACACCGGACAAAAAATTAGTCACCCCTAATAGCACCGATAGTAGGAAGTTCAAGGTCACACAGAGGGCGCTGATGTAGCATTGGTAAGTGACAAGTAGCGGTGACGTAGCACACAGGATCAGATGTTTCGTGAGGTGGTGAAGAACAAAGTGTGTGTTGGATATAGTCTGCAAAATGGGTCGTGAGGCAGACGTTACTGAGTGGCAAAAAGGAGCCATCGTGTTTGGCAGAACCCACGGACACAAAATGTCTGAAGTAGCCCAATTTGTTGGTGTGTCAACGCGTATTGTCCAGCGAGTTTACAAAGAGTGGTGTAGTTCGCAATCAACTGACAATCGACGGCGTAACTGTGGCCGGAAAACAATTCTCGACAATAGGGGCCGCCGCCATGTTTCTCGTCTAGTAACTGCAAATCGTTTTCAAACCAGAGAACAATTGCTCCAAGAAACCAATGAGGTTCTCCAGCGACCAATTTCCGAACGGACATTGCGACGAGAACTGCATGCGATGGACATCTGGAGCAGGGTACCACGGAAGAGGCCGCTGTTAACAGCAAGTCACAAATTGGCACGTTATAAATGGGCTCAGAGGCACAAAAACTGGACTGCGGCAGATTGGAAACGTGTAATTTGGTCCGATGAGTCCCGTTTTTGTTTGTTCTCCAATGATGGGAGGCGACGAGTACATCGCAGGTCCAATGAAGCCTTTAATCCTGAATGCGTCGAAGGTGGTGTTCAGGCTGGAAACAGAAAGTGAAGCGCAGGAATAGACACCCACGGACTCTGGCGGAACTTCGGGACCGGCTGATGAACGAGTGGCAGCAAATCGATGTTCAGTACATGCACAACCTCGTAGAGTCTCTGCCTCGCCGGATTCGTGCGGTTATCAAGGCCAGAGGCGCCGTCACACGTTATTAGGTACATTCTGAGAGGGGTGACTAATTTTTTGTCCGGTGTGCTTATATATATATATTATATATAATATATATATATTATATATATATATATATATCGAAGCATTTCATAATTCTTTATTGTTGGATAGATCCCAATCTTTTGGGTAAATCAAAGTCTGTTATACACTCTCATTGCCTGAATCACTCCTAGAGTACTTAAAATTAACACGATACATCACACCGACAATTCATTCCGAATCTTCCTCAGTCCATCTTTCCCCCTTGTCTATGACCCTATATGTGTTAGAAATGTTGAAACCATGTAACGTAAAATGTGTTGTATACAGTAATTCGATGAACAATTAAGAAACCCCTTAAACAAAATTCCATTTTCTTTATAAATATCCATAGAAAACTACATTACTTGTATAGACCATACTAAATGCATATATAAATACTATTTTAACTGAAAGCGTTAGCAGATTACTGCCTTTAGATAAATTTATGTATTAACCTCTTAACGACCGAAGTTTTTGCAGGGTTAAGTTATGAGTGCGTGTATTGGAAACGGTACATATTCGACCCAGTGGTCGAAAAGAGGTTAAGATGGAGGCTGAATAAATTCGTGACATGAACACGGAAAATATCTACAAACTATACTTTTCCCTTAATATGTACATAATAAAGAAATTAATTATACGAAGAACATCGCTTCTCCATTAAACATACAAATTAAATGAATAGCGCAGTCTGGCACCTAATCTTGTGGATTATCTCGGTGTATATATATATGTATATATATATATATACTGCCTTCTACAAAAGGACAATGCTAAAGTATTTGCTTCGGCAGACAGATGGGAGATGAAAATTTAATTTAATGTCCCAAAAGGTGGTTTAAAATTACAATAAATATAATGCAGTAAATCATGTTAAATCCAATTATTGAATTATAGAAGGTGCAATTATATGAGTTATGCCATAAATTCCATTTTTTATAAACACGTTTAGAAAACGATATTTATTGGGGTAAGCCAGCTAAAACTTAAAATCTATTTATATTAATGTTGTTTTTGCATCAAAGTTTAAGATACTTCGAGGAGTCTATACCTTGTAAAATAATTTTGCATCATTATTTCAGGATATCTTCAACAGTAAAATTTAATATGATCGTCAATGCTGGTTTTCATTATATTAAAATATAACGAAGCAGTGTTGCGGCAGGGCTGCAAGTAAATGAGGAAAAATGAATGTTACTCCGAGACAGAATCTATTTTGTTTTAAAAATCATATTAATATTTTTTGTAATAAGGTTTAAAGATATATTGGTGTCCTAAAGATAAATATATTGAAACAATAATTGGCTAAAAGAGGAAAAATTAATGTTACCCCTAATTTAATTTCTATTTTGTTTTAAAAATCATATTAATGCTTTTCATGTTATAGTTTAAGGATAAAATTGCATATTATGATGAAAATTTTTATTTGTATTAAACTTAGTTTATCTTATTCGATTTTTGTTTAAAAGATCGCCCCCACCAAAAGTCAAATAGCCCTCGTTTCACCACGAGAAGCCCAACAGAAAAACTATTGGCGTTGCCTTTTTTTTGACTTGGCCCCATAAACATATTTGTTTATGTTTAATAGCTGTCTATTGGGTCGTATTTAGAGACCTTGTCGGTCTACCAGGAGTTGGTAAGTAAAGCGGTGGTGGTGGCGCTGTGGAGGTGGTTGGTAGGTTGTTGTGTAATATTGTTTCACCACCAACTGTCAGAATACGCTTTAATTAAATAAATAAACGCAATTTGGCAACTCAGCCTAAGCCAACTGGCGGATTAAGCCAGAATATACGCCTTAATTAAATAAATAGCACAATCTAGCAACTCAGCCAGATAAGCCAACTGGCTGATTAGGGGCCCTATAAGACAACGGCTGTTCGGCTGAAGTCTTAATATGCCCTTGGTTCCTGCCAGGCGAATATATATCTCTCCTTCTCTCTCTCTCTCTTGGGGGATAACTCCGCCTCCAAGTTGCATAACCCCTTCTTGCAACATTCCCCATTCCCCTTTGTTGCATAACATCTTGCAACATCCCCCTTCTACCTTGTTGCACAACATCTTGCAACATTCCCCTTCTACCTTGTTGCACAACATCTTGCAACATTCCCCTCCCCTTTGTTGCATAACTTAAGCAACATTTATCAACATTTGCAACTGCATTGCACTCTCCCCTTTCGCGCCCACACTACTAAACGGAGAAGTACAATTCAGTACGACCCTTGCAAATTTATTTGGTTGGGGACACAAAAAACTACGAGAAAAACGTTTTTAAATTTGTCCTTTTTATATTTTTTCAACATATATACGACAAACTTATTTTAAGTTACCCATCTTTTGTCTGAAATATAGAAATAGGGAGCTACACACAACATTGCTTCCCAATTGCACGTACCTTATTTACAGAGAAGGAATGAGACAACATATTCACACCTTTGCTAGTGAGACCGCATGAAGCCAAATTAAGGTGAGACAGGCCTTTGGCTTGCCTTCCAATCGGGTTGCTAATATGAACTGCTCCTAAAATGGTAATTGGAAAACTAATTAAACATTCTTTAACTGTTTCAGTCAAATTTATTTAGAGAACGATGAAGGATCCGTCCTAAACGATAAGTTAACATATTACAGGCCTATTTGAAGTTTGTAATATGCTCTATTAAAATTATAAGCACCATTCTACCGAAGGGATTTTTTTAAGTTAAATATTATTAAATTATTATCTATATTAAAACAAAATCAAGCTCAAATTCTTTGATGTTTTACATTACACGTTGGAGTTAAACTAATTTTTTTATTCGTTACGCATTTCCAAACGAACGGTAAATTTTTCATAACTATCCTATGCATGGTACAAAAGATAAAGACGAATATAACTGAAATATTCCTCGTACTAATACTTATGAGCTCCACTGCACATTATATGGGATGAATTTCACAATTAAACACGTGAAATGAATGAATGATGCAAACCCACAAGGAAAAAGCAAAACGATTCCAAATCAATTTATGTTCGTGAATCGTTTTTCTTTTTCCTTAGGGATTTGCATCATTATATATATTATATATATATATATATATATATATATATATATATGGGCAACGGGTCTCTCGCAAAGAAGTCCCATAAATATAGCTTCCCTCACCAGCTATCTGCAAAGCAGATAGCTGGTGAGGGAAGCTATATTTATGGGACTTCTTTGCGAGAGACCCGTTGCCCACGTCGGGCTTGCATCATGAAAAAGAAAAACTGTGGTATTTGTCATTTACCACATATATATATATATATATATTATATAGATATATATATTACTCAGAATGGTCCCCTGACGATACACACAGACCGTACATGGAACAAGGAACTCTTGTGGGAAAAATAATCTACTATAGTCCGAATAAGTAATGGTAAATGACAAACGCTATGGTTTTTTTTCTTTTTCATGATGTTAGTCCGACGTGGTAACAAGTCACTCGCAAAGAGGTCCCAAAAATATAGCTTCCCTCACGAGCTAGCTATCTGCCAAGCAGATAGGATCCAGCTTTGGGACAGGATCTAGGGGTTACAGCCACACCCCTAGATCCTGTCCCAAGGCTGGATCCTCTCTGCTTTGCAGATAGCTAGCTCGTGATGGAAGCTATATTTTTGGGGCCTCTTTGCGAGTGACCCGTTGCCCACGTCGGGCTAACATCATGAAAATGAAAAACTATAGTGGATTTAATTTTCCCACAAGAGTTTCCTGTTCCATGCACGGTCTGTGTATATATATATATGTGATGCAAACCCACCCACCCACAAGGAAAAAGCAAAAATTATTCAAAGACCTTTCGTGTATTCAGGAATACACCTTGGCAGGGAATGACGAATTGATTCCCTTGCGAGTTTGAATCATTCATTCATTTCATGTGTTTCAGTGTGAAATTCATCCAATATATATATATCACTAAAGATATACTGAGATCAGTAACAGAAAACTCGGTCCAGCTTTTTAAAAAGAGCAAATTTAAATGCGAGATTACGCCCGATTTACCACAATGACCACGTTGCACAACCATGATTAATCAGTTACAATTACAAAGCGAAAATATCATTTGCAACTTTTCCAAATTAGTATAAAGACCTTTTCAAAATTTAGGAATTTTTAACACGTCTATTGTAAACATCAAATACGCCAAAGAAAAAAATGTTTAATTTTTCACCAAGAATTTGACAAAGTTTAGAGATTCTATAATTTTTATAACTAATTTTGCAGTTTGGTATTACACTACTGCCATCACCAAACACCATTTATTTATATGAAAATGAAATGAACGCAATATGAAAGTTTTAAAATTGCTACAGACTTAAATAGAAATGACAACCAAACTCTACAAAGTTGCATTTACCGCCTGTTATCATAAAAATTAGTTTAACTATACGTTCTTCATTAATATAATAGTACAGATGAAACTACAATCGATTATGCTGCATGCACTACCTCTTTCAAATCCAATATTATCACCACAATTTATAAACACAAGCATTAATAATTACTGGAAAACAACATTAAATTTAAAAATATTAATAATCACTAAAATTTTATCTTCAAAACGTGTAAAAACTAAAAGGAAAAGTTAATCAAAATGTAAACAATTTCATAAAAACAAATCAAAAACAATTAAATTACAATTTACATTACCAAGAAGGAACATAATAAGCGGCATATGCTATGATGTTGAAACGGTGTTAACATACAGAACTGTTCAAATAATATTCGGTTTTATTAACACATTCACCGCCCAAGATGAGAAATCTCGTCTTGAACATATATTAGGTCATCCCATAAGTAATGTCGTTTTTTACGATAGATTAAGTTTAAACTAGTCCTACTCGGTTTAAGCATAAATTTTCCGAAGGTTATATCTAAGAGGAGATCTATCGTGTTTCGCTACATACTTTAAAGACCTTGACCAGTGAAGACGTGTGTTTTGCTTTATGTGAACCCCTCATAAACATGGCGGTATCAGAAGAGCATATCAGGCTTAAAATGCTTTACGAGTTCAAAAAAGGGAATAGTGCTACTGAAGCAACGCGAAACATTCAGGACGTTTCTGGCAACGATATTCTGCATGTGAGGAAATGTCAAAGATTGTTTCAAAAGTTTAGGAATGGTGACTGCTGTTTGACAGATGCAGCACGCTCTGGACACCCTGCTGAGTTTGATGATGACCTGCTGTTAGCCGCACTTGAAGAAGACTGTTCAACAACTGTCGAAGAATTGGCCCAGAAACTCAATTCATCCCCGTCCACCATCCATCGACATTCGCAACAACTCGGGAAAGTGCCTAAGTTAGGAAAATGGGTGCCACATGAATTGTCGGTCGACAATCTGAGGGTGCGGGTGAACATTAGCACAGCTCTTCATTCCTGTGAACTCCAAGATCCGTTTTTGCACCGTTTAGTGACTGGTGATGAAAAGTGGATACTGTACCAGAATGTTAAGCGCCGTCGACAGTGGGTTTGTGCCGGAGAACCAGCGACACCACAGCCAAAACCAAATCTTCACCCTCGGAAGGTGTTACTTAGTGCTTGGTAGGATAAAGGTGGTGTAATACACTTTGAAACCTTACCACACAACCAAACAATCACCGCTCAAGTCTACTGCCAACAACTGGATCGATTGAATACTGCACTAAAAGAAGAGACACCACCTTTGGTTAATCGGAAAGGAATCGTGTTCCACCACGACAACGCACGTCCTCATACCGCTCGGATCACTTCTGCAAAAATTGAGGAGCTTGGGTGGAAAAAACTTCCACATCCTCCAGACCTTGCGCCTTCAGATTATCATCTCAGGAGTCTGCAAAACTATCTTGACGAGAAACAGTATACTTCTATAGATGACCTGCACACCAGTCTTTGTACGTTTTTTGCCTCAAAACCGCCTGAATTTTATAACATGGCATTGAAAAGCTTGTAGGACGTTCGCAGAGTGTCATTGATTCCGATGGAAAATATATACTAGATTAAAAAGTTTCAGTCGAGTTTTTTCTTGTCCTTCAAATTCCGATCTGAAAAACGACATTACTGTACTTATGGGATGACTTGATACATTATGAGCTTTAGTTTGGTGTATTTTGTTCAGAGAAGTCTTTAGTTTTTAATTTTTGGTGAGACCTTGTAGTTGCGTAAAAACTTGTCTAAATGCTAGCGGTGGATGGTTACCTTCTTAGAAAGTGCTGGCAGTGAATGTGTTAAACACAACTTCATTGGTTAAGTGCTCAGATTCGAAGTGGGGCCATTCCTTTTAAATAGGCGCCGCGACGCGATATCATAACCCTTTTTGTAGAAAGTCTTAAATAAATAACATCAGCACATGATACGACGAATGAATCCGGTGCCATTAAATTACAGGAATATTTACATGACCTTCTATGCAGGCTAAGTCCTTTAAATTTGATGCGGGTTCTTCGATAACTATTTTGACCAAAAAATTCGATGGGAAATATACAGACTGAAGTTAGACATCACTTAATGACATCGTCAAAGAAAGTCAGGTGAGAAAAACAAACGCTTCGCTACAACGAAGACGAAACCGTCACGTGTCATGGCAAATACTAACGACACTAATAGACTGAATGAAAATAATGATAAAACAGTCTTAATTAAAAGGGGGTTCAAATTCATCTCTCAGTTTCTTCCATCACGAAATACATTCCGGCTGGGCGATTAAAGTCCCATACTCGCTCCTTCTCGGTATGGAACCAAACTACTGTTAGCACAAACGTAAACAAGAAATGAAAAACCGCTTCAATTCTTAGTTTAACCACACGACGTAAGCATAAATACCGTTCACCCATGCAACCCGTAACAACACTCAATGAGAATAAACGGAATTTGTGAAAAGCACTCAACTTACAATAGAGGAAACGCTATGCACCACGCCAGCCACGTTTAGTGACCAAAATGATTATTTCGATAACGGGAATGCACAAAAAATTAGTCCCACCTCCAATTCGTTCAATTAAGTTATTACGAATGAAGCAGAATACTTCGTCTTTCGGCCCGCAATTATTATTATTACTGTATTATAAAAAAAAAATATATATATATTATATTTTTTTTTTTGTATTGGGCGTTTTACCGCCACTTCCCGCTATATGGTAGCGGATATCATGGCGAGGCGGAATACGAGAAAGAGAAACGGAGACGGAGAAAAGGCACTAGAAAAGGGAGAACAGCGGACTACAGGTGAGAAGTCACCTAAAGCTCAGATAGGATGCGAGATTGGGAGAGGAAGAGGAAAAGACGGTCAAGCGAGAAGAGAGGGCTCTCAGCGAGCATAAGGCGTAAACGTTCGGGGAGGGGAAATCAGAAAGGAACGGGAAGGCGCGACGACGTACTGACGACAGGGTGGGGCATTCCACAAGGATGTGAGAGACGGTGAGGGGCGACTGGCAGGAGGCGCAACGAGGAGCCTCCTGCCGGAACATAAGATAGCCGTGCGTGAGGCGCGTATGGCCGATGCGAAGCCGCGCAAGGACGACCTCTTTGTGTCTGGAGCGGTGGAAAGAGGACACCCAATATGACAGACGGGGGCGGATGGACCAGAGTTTATTTCCGGTGGCATCGTCCCAGGACTGTTGCCACATGCGGTCGTAAAAGGAACGAAAGACCTGCATATAGTCTGAGAAGGGGAGCGGGCGGGGGAGGGGAGGCAGCGAGGCGGCGGACCGGGCTAAGCGGTCCGCCGCCTCATTACCGGAAACACCAACATGGGCGGGAACCCAGCAAAGGTGACCCGGATCCGGTGAACGGTGTGCAGGACATGGTACTCCTGTTGAATAAGGCGTACGAGGGGGTCCGGGGAATCATAGCGCTCGAGCGCCTGAAGGGCGCTCAGCGAGTCCGAAAAAATGGTACAGGAGGACCGCGAACAACCCGATACCAGACGGAGGGCTTCCAGAAGGGCAAAGAGCTCCGCGGAAAAGATGGAGGCCTGAACCGGCAGGGGGATACCCGGGGAGGTAGGTGACAATGACGGAGAGAAGACGGCGGCCGCGACACCTGCAGGGGAGCGCGAGCCGTCGGTGTAGACGGGAACGTCGTCCGAATGGACGGGAAGATGGGCCAGAAAAGAAGACCGGAGGACGGCAGGAAGAGACTCCTTACGCAGGCCACGGAGCGCGTGGCAACGGCAGATAGGGGTGGTCCGCCAGGGGGGCGACAGATCGAAGGAGAACGGCAGAATAGAGGGTGGGGGGATCCCCAGGAACGAGAAAATCTCGGCCAGAGAGGCAGCGAAATGCCACGTGTCAGGCCGGGGTAGCGCCTGGGAGATCGCGGAGAAGAGTAGGGACATCGGAAGGCGGCAGATGCGAAGGTAACACTTCGCCATGAGAAGGCCCCGGCGAAGGGGCAGGGGGGGGTGTCCACAGCCCACCTGAAGACTAGCGACAGGGGACGAGCGGAAGGCACCCGACGCCAGGCGAAGGCCACGGTGAAGAGGATCCAGCATACGGAGTGCCGGAGAGGAGGCGGAGCTGTAGACCACACAGCCGTAGTCGACACGGGATTGCACCAGGGAGGTGTACAGGCGCAGCAGAGTACGCCTGTCCGCCCCCCAGGTCGTGTGGGACAGATGACCCAAAAGGGAGAGGGTGCGGCGAGATGTTTGCCGCAACCGCCTAAGGTGTGGAACCCAACCGAAAAATCCGTCGAGGGTCATACCCAGGAATCTAACGGATGGGACGAGGGGAAGAGGAGTGCCGGCAAGGGTAAGGGCGAAGGTATGCGACAGACGGAGGCGCCGAGGACGGAAAAGCATACTGGAAGACTTAGAGGGTGAGAAAGCATAGCCAACCGAGGACGCCCAGCGAACCACCGCGTTGATGGCTAGCTGGAGCCGACGTTCAGCCAAAGACGGGAGGCGGCCAGAGCAATAGATAGCCAGGTCATCGGCATAGAGGGAGCTACGAACGGATGTAGGCAGGACCGTAGCGACTGTGTTCATCACGAGTGAGAAACACAAGACGCTAAGGACACTACCCTGAGGGACACCCTCCTCCAACGGAAAGCGGTCAGAGAGGGCAGAACCGATGCGGACGCGGAAAGAACGGGCGGACAAGAAGTTATAAATAAAGGAAGGGAGAAAGCCTACGAAACCCAGGGAGCGTAAGCAGTCGAAGACCGCGCTCCGCCGGGTAGTATCGTAGGCCTTCTGGAGGTCGAAAAAGACGGCGAGTACAAATTGACGCCGGGAGAAAGCCTCCTGCACGTCATGGCTAAGGAGAAGGAGGGGGTCGGTGGTAGACCGGAAGCGCCGGAAACCAGCCTGGGTAGCAGGGTACTGGTCACTCGCCTCCAAGGTAAAGGACAGCCGCGAGGCGACCATCGCCTCCATCACCTTGCAGGCACAGCATGTTAGGGAAACGGGGCGATAGTTCGACGGGAGTGAGGGGTCTTTATCGGGCTTCGGGATGGGGACGACGATGGACTCACGCCATCGGTCAGGAAATGAACCCTCCAACCAAATCCGGTTATAGAGGTCCAGTAGAAAGCTGAGAGCAGAGGGGTGGAGGTGCCGTAACAAGTCATAGGGGATATTATCGGGGCCGGGGGCGGAGGAGCGTCGGGGGCGGAGGGCCTCCCGAAGCTCTGTCATGTGGAAGTGATTATAGGGGTCATCCCTATGAGGTGGAAATTCCGGTGGGTCGCGGCGGGAGTGGGGGGAATCGGAACTGGAGATGGCTGCGAAGTGCGCCGCGAGTGCGTTCGCGACGGCCTCCGGATTGGACACGAACTCGTCGTCCCCGACCCGAAGCACCGGGGGTCGAGGGGGGACACGGGTCCCCTCAAAGCTACGCACCTTGCGCCAAACAGTCGAGGGGGCGGTCGAGGAGGAGATCCCGGACACGTAACTCCGCCAGGAGGTACGCCGGGCTAGTTTCAAGACCCGACGGGCCACTGCCTTCAGGCGCTGAAACGCCATCTTATGCTCCGGCTGGCGGGTCCGGTAGAAGCGACGGCCAGCACGGCGCCGCTCCTGAACGGCACGGGAGCACTCTGGGGTCCACCATGGGACGCTGCGCGGCCTGGGGAGCCTGAGGTACGGGGGATGCAACTGGTGGCAGCCGAGAGGATCTTGCTTTCGAGAAAGGCGAGGGCCTCACTAACGGAGGGAAAGGCAGGAATGGACGGCGAGATCGCCGTGCACCTCGTGTATGAGGCCCATTTCGCTCGGGCGAACAGCCAGCGCGGGCGGACAGAGGTGGGGGGGAGGAGACGGGTTGGGGTAAGACACAGGGAAATGGTCACTGCCGGAAGAATCCGGCAGGACCTCCCAGGTGAACTCCGTCACGATTTCGAGGGAAACCAGGGAAAGATCAATACAGGTGAAACTGTCATGGGCCGAGTGGAGGCAGGTTGGGGAGCCATCGTTCAGAAAGGTGAACTCTAGCTCGTCCATAAGGGAGAGAAGGGTCCCGGAGAGAAAAGTGGAGCAAACGTCCCCCCAGGCCGGGTCCCGACTGTTGAAGTCCCCGAGAAGCAGGAAAGGGCGGGGAAGCTGCAGAATTAGGTCACGGAGAGAGTCGGGTGGAGGGCGTACGTTAGGGGAGAGGTAAAGAGAGCAGACCGTGAGCTGACGCCACAAAGAAAGGCGCACGGCCACAGCTTGCAAGACAGTACGGAGCGGGAGGGGGCGGAAAGGGACGGAGCGGTGCACGAAGACCGCGGAGCCCCCCCTACCCGCCCCATCGAGAGGCGGGGAAGGGAGCCCGCAGTAGCCGGACACTCGAGGGAGGGAACGGGAGCCCAGTATCGTCTCCTGAAGGCAGAAACACGCCGGACACCTGGAGGCCAGGAGAGAAGAGAGACTCTCGAGGCCTACCAGGAGCCCGCGGATGTTCCACTGCAGGAGCGAAGTATATGGAGGGGTAGGAAAGTCTGCGAAACGGATGGTTATGGGGTGGGTGGGCCGATCGGGCGGCTCGAGATTAACAAGGGGATTGGAAAGCCCCGGGGCCCAACGGGGGACGCCGAACGTGGGCGAAGGCGAGGGTCACCCCGACGGGGGGGCGATGTGGAAACTGACGCCGGCAAATCCTCCTGAAGAGGAGTCACCCGGACGCCCGGGGGAGAGCGATGCAGAGAAGGGGCTGTGAGGGGTATCCAGAAGGCCCCTCCCTTCACCGGAGGTGCAGGGGAGGCTGGACTACACGGGGGAGTGGAAAAGGATACCTCACCCGGATGCATAGGCAGGTCAAGGAGAGAGGTGGGGTAGGTCACGCGCGGGGGCGTGCTCATCCCACCCACGCCGACCAGGCGGGCGAGTTCCCCCTCCAGTGGGTCCATCGACCGAACCGGTGAGGGATGTATCTCCGCCCCCACCACGAGGGTCGTCGGGGACCCCAGGGGGGAGCGTCCATAACGGTTGCGCAGCGGGGACGGTGAGGACACCGGGATGGTAGGGCGAAGGGGGCGTTTGTGTCTGGGAGAGGAAGGTGATGCGAGGCCTATGGCCTCGAACCTTTCGGGGTCACTATTGGCGCGGCGCTTGCGGCCCGTTCCCCTCCGTCGTGCGGCCCGCATGGGCGACGGCGGGTCACGGTCCGGAATGGGGGTGGCCGAAAGCGCCGGTGGAGAGGGCGTAGAAGGGGCAGGGGGGGTTGCCGACGAAGCATCGGCGTTCGCGGAGGGAGCACGTGGGGACGCGCTGGTAGTACAGGGAGCCGCGGCGGGAGTCCGCTGGGCGGCAGAGGATAGACAGGGAGTAGCGGACACGGTGAGTGGAGGCGCGTCGGGAACCGCCGGTGAGGACGGGGTCTGGGCCGGCGGCGGCCGGGGACGGAGAGCCTCGGCGTACGAGGTACCACGCCGGGCCTCGCGGCCACGCAACCGGTCCCGCGCCTCCCGAGCGCTGAGAAATTCTGATGAACAGAGGGCCCGAACCTCCCTCACAAAGAGGAAGGACGGGCAAGAGCGGGATGAAGCAGGGTGCGGTCCATGACAGTTGGTGCAGGAAGGCGGAGCAGTACAGGGCAAGGGGTGGGGAGGGCCGCCGCAGCGGACACACAACGGGGCCGGCTGACGGCAGGAACTGCTCACGTGGCCAAACCTATTGCACTGAAAACAGCGCGTAGGATCTGGCACGTATGGCCGAACCGAGAATTCGCATGCTCGTCTCTCACCAAAGCCCCAGAATACCGAAACGGGGGGCACCAGTGAGTCAAAAGTAAGGAGAAGGCGAGAAGGGACGGCTGGGGATCGCGATCTGTCGGGAAAACGGTATATTCTCACCACACACTGGGAGGCGAGGTCAGTCTGGAGGTCCTCCACCGGGATGGGTAGAAGACGAGCAGCGTAGATCGTGCCCTGGCACTGATTGAGGCGGGGGTGGGGAGTCACCGTGATCCCGCAGCCCAGGACATCGGGGATAGCGAGCAGAGAGGAGGTTTCGGCAGAGGAACGCGACCTTATCAAAATGGAGCCATCCCTCTGAGGCCGAAGGTCAAAACGCGCCGTCCCCGTCTTCCCATGGATCGCTCGAAAGAGGCGTTCGTGGTTAGTGGGGAGGGGCTTGGAGAGGAGGGGCGGAGGACGAGGAACTTGTCCATCGTCCTAAGGCCGAGTGAAGCCGTCTGGCCAAACACCACCGGAACTTCGAGGGGGCGAGAAGACGAGAAAGGCGGACGGCGACGTCGGGTCCCACGTCCCCCAGGGGCCGAGGGGGCCGGGGGAGATGAGGCCCAAACGGAGTGGGAGGCGACCGGGGCCGCGGGCCTCCCACCTGAGGGCGAAAAAGCAGGTGGGTCCCTATCGGGACGTGGAATATGGGGGGATCCAGGGGTCGGGGGGTCCACGCAGGTCCATCCGCTACTGGCGGGGGTCGGGCAGCGGCGCCACGAGCCTGGGGAAGAGAGGGAGAGGAGGTGTCGGCAAGAAGAGCAGACGGGGTGGGCGAGGGCTGCCGACTGCCCTTACCAGACCCACGGTCCAAAGAGGTAGTCAGAGGGAGGTCATATGCACAAGCCGGGTCGTCAACGAGGTCCTTTAGATTTGTAAATGTTTCCATACAAAAAAATTTTATTGTTGTTTCGCGCCCGGGGCCGCGGGGAACCGATTACCCGGGGCCCAAGGGGACCAAGCGCACGCCGGCGGGGGATGGGTGCCTCGTCCCATGCGGGTAACTCCGTTTCAAAAGGGGCCCTTGCAGCATCGAGAGTTCTCCCCCGCCGGCAGCAAAGACCAAGGCCCCCCAGGGTCCCATGCCCGGGCACCCTACCAGCCAACTTAGTCCGGCCCCGACCATGGGAGCGAGACCCCCAGCGATCAGCGATCAGCCCCGGCAGCCCACGGGGCGCGCGGTGAAAAGAAAAAGCAGAAAAAAAAACAGAGGGGGCAAGGAAGAGGAGAAAGAGGGGAAGACAGGAAAGAGGGGGCTGTAGGATAGCAGGGTATGTTAAAAGTCTACTTCGCAACCGGGCGGGGGACCCGACAGGGCCCCCAGCCGCGGCTGACCCCCCTCGCCACATGGAGGCAGGAGCCCGCGGGCGATCCACCCCAGAAAGACCGCCCGCGGGGAGGGGGATATATATATATATATATATATATATATATATATATATATATATATATATATATATATATATATATATATATATATATATATATATATAGGGTAGGAGAAAAGTCTAAGGATTTTATATTATACATAAAACTATCCAGTTAACAACATTATGCAGATCAGTGTTCAAATTATGAAACATCAAACAAAAAGTCTATACGAATTTTATCCATACAAATATTTTGTTAGATTGTAATTTAATCTTCAAAGAGTTCTCCATCCGCTATGATACATTTGTGGATTCTCTCTCTGAAACTCTTCATTGTTCTTCTGAATATATCGAGTGGGATCCTTTTCAGTTCTTCATCTATTCTGCGGACAAGGGGATTTATATTTGGGTAGATGGACCAGGAGTGTAGAGTTTGTCACAAAAATATCCCCAAAGCAAGAAATCACATCGGGTTAAATCAGGTGACCTTGCCGCCCAAGCCATCTTCTTTCAAGGTTGCTATCCAGAATCTCATGGGCAGCTGCAGAGTAATGTGGCGGCGCTCCATCATGTTGGTAAGGCCAATTCCTGCCAACGCAATTAGTAAACTGCGGCACAACTTTCTCTCTCAATACCTGCCAATAGCGTTTTCCATCCATCGTATATCTCGATATGTCAAAGGAAAAGAGTCCTCAATAACCAATGCACGCCCAAACTGTTAGTGTAGCCGTTTTAACGGGTTTATCCACTTGTATTTTGGGATCTTTTTTCGGCTCAGTTTTACTCATTAAACTGGACACACAATCATCTGAAAATTTTATCTTTCGAAGGAAACGTGGATCACTGTTGAACTTTTGTCTCATTATTTCAGCAAACTGCAGCCGTCTCTCAGAACGAACGTCTTACGTCTTTGTTGCTGTTGCTGTTGTTGTTGTTGTTGTTGTTGTTGCTCAGCCGATCAGCCCACCCTGATCGAGCAAGCCGGCGGCACGCAGGTAACCGATCGCCCTCTCTGGAGTGGACCAGAGGTTCAGCGCACTAGTGATGTTGTGTTGTGTTCGTTGTTGTGCTAGAGCGGTAGAGTCCGTCATAATGTGTTCAATTGTTTGTGGTGTGTCCTGGCACAGGTGGCACGTGTCGTCTGTGGAGTTGTCTAGTCTGTGTTTATATGTCCGTAATTGGGGTGATGTCCACATCGGAATCGTGCTAAGTTAACTCGATCCGATCTGCTCAGGCTGATCTCTGACCTGTTAATGGGTGACGGCTTTGCACCTAGGACCGCATTCGGACCGAGTCGTGTCAGTGCTTTGTGGGTTAGGTGTGTGTGTGTGTGTGTGTGTGTGTGTGTGTGTGTGTGTGTGTGTGTGTTTTCTGTACTGTGTGATGTCTGTGGGGCGTGGTATGGAATGAAGTATTTGGTTATAATGTCTCTCTGGTGTTACCTTAATGGTGCGAGGTGTCGGTGCATTATCGTACATGTAGTGGCAAGGGTGTTGTGAGTTAGTTGTCGCTGCTGCCATGAATTGTGTTCCCCTCATGTCTAAATGTTCCCTAACTTTCAGTATTTTTGTTTCTGTGTGCAGGTGTTCTATTGGTGTTATTTGAGTGCATCCTGTAATGATACGAAGTGCGTTGTTTTGTATTGTCTGTAAGGTGTTTGTGTGTGTCTGAGATAATGGGTGCCCAGCATGGGCTAGCATAGTCCATAACTGAGCGAATATATTGTTTGTATATTATTATTGTTGTTGTTGTTGTTGTTGTTGTTGTTTTCTGCTGGTGTCCAAAGTTTGTGCCTGTTAGTACCCTAAGCGTGTTAAGTCTTGCCGTACATTTGTTTTTAATGTCCTGAATGTGGTTTGCAAAAGATAATGATGTGTTGTATGTGACCCCAAGTATTTTGGTCCTGTGAGTGTGTGGAATGTTGGTGTTGTTTAGTGTAAGCTGTGGAGTTATCTGGTGTTCTTTTGTATTGCCTGTAAGCAAAGTGATGGTTGATTTTGTGGGCGCTACTTTGAGTCTATTATGTGTAAGCCAGTCTTGTATACTGTTTATATATGTTTGTAGGTTATTTGTAGCGGTGTCGATGTTGTTGTGGGTGGATGTTAGAGTGATGTCATCTGCATATGACAAGGTAAGTTTGTTATCTATGGGTGTTGGAATGTCATGCATGTCTAAGTTGAACAGTGTTGGTAAGAGAACAGAGCCTTGAGGGAGGGGGGGTCTGGGGAGGAGTTTGAGTATCCTGCTTGATGTGGTATGTGTGTATGTTCTTCTGTATTGTTAAGAATGAAGAGGCTGTTTAGTTGTGTGGCTATGTTGGCGCCTCTGGACCTGGTGTTGCTTTGGTTGTGCAGTAGGGTGGCCCACTTTTCAATTTTTTTTGAAAAGTATAGGTGATCGTGGTTTTTCCCATTATTTGGCACTATACTAGCACATTGGTATTACCTGTATACAGGCACAACCTTTAAACCGTTAGTCGTATGACATTGGCAGGCACACCAAACGACTTCCTCATTAAGATGATTCAGAAAACATCCCTACTTAATGATTTATCTTGATTCAGTAAAAAGTTAAAAAGTACGCATTTTTTTAAAAAAACTAGTAATTTCAAGTCGATGCGAGACCCCTAAATATTGATCAATTTTTGTAAAAATGGTACCAATGTACTAGTAGAGTGCCAAATAATGGGAAAAACCACGATCACCTATACTTTTCAAAAAAAATTGAAAAGTGGGCCACCCTATATAATGTGCAGGTACCAACTATTGTCATTAGCGTTGAAGTTTCCTCCTAAGATGACATTAGTGACAGAGGCCAGATTGTGTAGCTGTGGATTGTAATTGGCTGGCACCTGAGGTGAACTATCTGGTGGAATGTAAATGTTGATTAGTGTGGTGTGTTTTGCGCGTGTTTTAATGTTAACTGCCTATATTTCTATCGTGTTATCTGCTTGGATTGTGTTTGTAATGTTTTGGGTGGCATCAGTGTAGCTAATGCTTTTACGTATGTAAGTGATGAGTCCACCCAAGGTTACCCCCAGTACGATCTTGACGGATCGCCGAGAAGTCAGGGATGGTGGGTGTTTTGTACGCGCGATTTAGTTTTGTTTCTTGTATAAGTGCTATGTGAATGTTCTGTTTGTGTACGAATTCCCTAAGCTGCATGATTTTGTTTGTGAGGCCATCTAAGTTGTACTGTAATATGTTAATATTATGCTTCTGTATGTGTCTCATGGTCCTATTGTGCCTATGTCTTTGTGTATGGTGACATGTGTAAGTTGTAGTGGGGCCTGGATTAGTCTTAATGTCGCCGGAGAGTAATAGTTCGGGGAGCACGCAATTGCTCCCGGTAACCCGTAAATGAAAAAATAGCACGCTGAGAATAGGTCCGGCCCCGCGAGCCGATCGGCACTCTGACCGTGTCACGCAACAGGCCGTCGACTGCCAGTCTGGCCAACCGTAGACAGCCCGCTGCACGAAGATTTGAGGAAGTTTGGCCACCAGCGCGTTGATGTTTTGGTTTGACGTCGCCTCTTCTTCGCGTTGACGTGTCCCGCGCTGGAGGATACAGCCACTGTTAGAAGCTTCCTCGTCAGCTGCTAACACTTTTTTCACGTTGTTCTAGCTAACTGTTCAGAGGGTTTTATAAACAAATCTCAGTTTTCTAGTCAAAACAGCTCTTTCTAATTTTAAAATTGATTATTCAAGGAAGATGTTGACTTCTATTTTGCGGCAACAGTTGATGATATTTATGTTACTTTATTTATTAATGAAAATGATTAGGCTCTTCAAGTTATAAAAGATTTCTTTCGTAATAATTGATAAATACTTAACACAAAACGTATATGCAAACAGGATGATGTTGCTTAGACTACCCAAGTTGAAGTTTTCTCTCTCTCATATATTTGATCGACGTAATACTGTAAATATATTTCAAGTTTCTGCATAAATAAACTTGTGTTTCACAGAAAACAAAGACTTCCCTCAATCTTCTATCACATCCAAACAGTCCAAACGGTGTAATCAGTGGTTGTTTTCTTTCGTGAATTTGTTGATCTGCTGACTTTTCTGGCTATTAGAAAAATTAAAATTTTATAAAGCATGGACTGGCGAGATTCCCGATCATTAAAGTCTACAAGTAAACAAGTGCTGTTTTTGTTGTTGGTTAGCCGATAAACCCACCCTGATCAAGCAAGCCGGCGGCACGCAGGTAACCGATCGCCCTCTATGGAGTGGACCAGGGGTTCAGCGCACTAGTGATATTGTGTTGTGTTGTGTTCTATGTTGTGCTAGAGCGGTACAGTCTGTCATAATGTGTTCAATTGTTTGTGGTGTGTCCTGGCACATGTGGCACGTGTCGTCTGTGGAGTTGTCTAGACTGTGTTTATATGTCTGTAAGTTGGCTCAGGCTGGTCTCTGACCTGTCAATGGGTGACGGCTTCGCACCTAGGACCGCATTCGGACTGAGTCGTATCAGTGCTTTGTGGGTTAGGTGTGTGTGTATGGTGTCTTCTGTACTGTGTGATGTTTGTGGGGCGTGGTATGGAATGGAGTATTTGGTAATAAAGTTTCTCTGGTGTTACCTTAATGGTGCGAGGTGTTGGTGCATGAGTGTACATGTAGTGGCAAGGGTGTTGTAGGTTAGTTGTCGTTGCTGCCATGAATTGTGTTCCTTAACTTTCAGTATTTTTGTTTGTGTGTGCAGATGTTCTATTGGTGTTGTTTGAATACATCCTGTAATGATACGAAGTGCGTTGTTTTGTATTGTCTGTAAGGTGTTTGTGTGTGTGTGTGTGTTTGAGATAATGGGTGCCCAGCATGGGCTAGCATAGTCCATAACTGAGCTAATATATTATTTGTATACGAGTGATGATGTTTCCTGCTGATGTCCAAAGTTTGTGCCTGTTAGTACTCTAAGCGTGTTAAGTCTTGACGTACATTTGTTTTTAATGTCCTGAATGTGATTTGCAAAAGATAATGATGTGTTGTATGTGACCCCAAGTATTTTGGTCCTGTGAGTGTGTGGAATGTTGGTGTTGTTTAGTGTAAGCTGTGGAGTTATCTGGTGTTCTTTTGCATTGCTTGTAAGCAAAGTGATGGTTTGTTTTGTGGGCGCTACTTTGAGTCTATTATGTGTGAGCCAGTCTTGTATACTGTTTATGTATGTTTGTAGGTTATTTGTAGCAGTGTCGATGTTGTTGTGGGTGGATGTTAGTGTGATGTCATCTGCATATGATAAGGTAAGTTTGTTATCTATGGGTGTTGGAATGTCATGCATGTATAAGTTGAACAGTGATGGTGAGAGAACAGAACCTTGAGGTACCGCGTTCGGAAAAAGCTTGTTTTTGGATGACTTGCCATTAAATGTGACATGTGAGTATCTTCCTGAGAGATAGTTGCTCAGCCACCTTTTGGTGTTATTGTGCATGTTTGTGTTGAGTATTTTGTTTATGAGAGGGAAGCGTGGGATAGCATCAAATGCTTTACTAATGTCTATTATTGCTAATAGTGTACGTTGAGCTGGTCGTCTGGAGTTGATGCCATCCATGATATGCTGCGTGAGGTTTATGAGTAATGTCGTGGTTGAGTGGTGAGGTCTGAATCCATGTTGAGTAGGCGATAGTGGTATGTGTGGGTTGGTGATTTGTAAGATTAGTCTTTCTGTTACTTTGGAAGGTGTGCATTAGGGTTATGACTTTTTAATTTTTTGTCATAAATATTGTTTCCTGTATCATCAATCGATGAACTTTTGCTTGAAAACAATACAAAAGGGCCTAATTCCTCAGCATTAAAAAAAAATGTCACCCCGAAAGCAAATATAGTATATTAGTATTATTAGTATATTAGCATTTTAAGCAATAAGTAAAACAATAATAGAGTAAATGTATAATATTGTATTTGTATAATTAATATGTATTGTATAGGTATAATGTTGTATAATATAATATATGTTTATGTATAATAATTGTGAAATAAACATGCAAATTTCTATTTATTATTTTATTAATTTTTTATTTTTTATTTTTTATTTTGGGGTGAAGTTTTTTCAAAATATATCGAAAAAACTGTTATTTTCATTGTCAGGGGCAAACGTTCATCGATTTATGATACAGGAACATGAGGTTATAAAAATGTCATAACCCTAGTGTGCATAGTAAAGTAATGGCCCTAATGGGTCTATAGGAAACTGGTTCTGTTGGATTTTTGTTTGCTTTGAGTAGTGTAATAATTTTACCTTGTTTCCATATGTCAGGAATAATACAGGGTTGGTATGAATATGTGCTGATATTTGTGAGAGCTAGTATTCCTTGTGTACCCAATTGTTTAAGGTGTATGTTAGATATGTTGTCTGGTCCAGTTGCCTTCGAATTCTTAATTTTTTGGATGATCTTGGTGGTCTGGTCTGTATTGAAGGGTGGAATGGTCGTGTCGAGTCTGTAGGTTTTCTTGTGTCTGGCTGTTTGTCTGTTTGCGTGTTTCTGGTTGTTCTCTCTGTTCAAGTGACTTATCTTCGCGTAGTAATTAACTAGAATGTTAGCTTGTTGTGTATACGTTGGGATATTATTTTGGCTGCGACATATAGCCGCGTGAGAGGTGTGAATGCCGCTGTTAGAGTGGGTAATGCTGTTTATAGTCTTGTATAGTCTGGATGTATCTGTGGAGTGGTTTAGTGTTTTTATGAATTCCCTAAATGTTTGTTTGTTTGTTTTTCTTTGGGTTTGTTGTTTATTTCTGTGTTGAGCTGTTGTATCTGCTGTTTTATGGCTTCTGTGTGTGGTGTTTGTGTGTTATGTTTGAGGGTGTTACGTTGCCTGATGAGGTGGCCTATTCCTCTAGTGTAAGTTGGTTGTATTTCCTAATGTTGCCCTTGGGTATGCATTTGTTTGCATTATTGATGATCTGATTGAATGTCTTGAGTGTTGTATTGATGTTTATGATGGGTGTGCTGTTTAATGTGGTGAATTGTTCTTCAATCTGTATTTTGAACTGCTCCCAATCAGCTTTCTTGTAATTTATGCAAGTGTGCCTAAGGATGTAGGGCAGAGCGTAGAACGTGTTGTAATGATGATGGGCAGGTGGTCTGATGACAGTTGTTTTTCTGTTCTCCAGTGTGTGTGTGTGTGTGTGTGTGTGTGGTGTGTGTGTGTGTGTGTGTGTGTGTGTTGCTAGTCAGAGGGAACAGAACGTTATGTCTGGGAGGAGTTTGAGTATCCTGCTTGATGTGGTATGTGTGTATGTTCTTCTGTGTTGTTAAGAACGAAGAGGCTGTTTAGTTGTGTGGCTATGATGGCGCCTCTAGTTCGTACCTGCACAACCAAAACAACACCAGTGTCTTTAGCGTTGAAGTCTCTTCGTAAGATGACATTTGTGAGAGAGGCCAAATTGTGTAACTGTGGATTGTAATTGGCTGGCACCTGACGTGAACTATCTGGTGCGATGTAAATGTTGACGAATGTGGTGTTATGTTTTGCGCGCGTTTTAATGTTAACTGCCTGTATTTCTATCGTGTTATCTGCTTGGATTGTGTTTGTGATATTTTGGGTGGCATCAGTATAGCTAATGCTTTTACCTATGTACTGTAAGTGATGAGTCCACCCCCGTGACCCCCAGTACGATCTTGACGGATCGCCGTGAAGTCAGGGATGGTGGGTGTTTTGTGTGCCCGTTTTAGTTGTTTCTTGTATAAGTGCTATGTGAATGTTTTGTTTGTGTACGAATTCCCTAAGCTGCATGATTTTGTTTGAGAGGTCATCTACGTTGTACTGTAATATGTTAATATTATGCTTCTGTATGTGTCTCATGGTCCATGGTCTCTATGGTCAACATTTTCTTCGTTGTTGTCAACTGTTGCCGTTACTGGCCTTCCGCTTCTTGGACGATCTTTCATCAGGCTCCCTGTTTCCCAAAGTTTGAGCTTCCAGTATCGAAGTGGTTTCATTTGGTGGTGGTTTATTATATTTTTGTTGAAATAAACGCGAACTTTCTTCACTATTATAAGAAATAGCCCACGATACAAGATACACTTTTTCTTTATTGATGTATTCCATCCTTACTGACGTAGCGCTGACCGGGGCTAGGGCCAAGGGCCTTCCTATTCTCGCCTTGTATAGTTGCTTTGAAAAGTATCGCATAAACTGCAGTGGTATCAGTGGAAATTATTTATTATTAACAAATTATTTGCATGTATAAAATGCTTAAATATTTTTCTCCCACCTTGTATATACGGTATACCTCGTTAACCTCGTAGCTGTCCCGTGTTGTTCTCTCTTCACACGAAGGTCAAGCTGGTGGCCCCGCCTCTAGGTCTGGCTTGGTGCAGGAGCGAGTTGCTTTCTTACGCTCTCCACCATATATAGCCAGGTACACCCGGTTCATCTGGTACCGTCCTGAGCCAGACATCAGTCTTCTTTTGAAGACTTCAACTTTGACCCCCGTAACATTTCTGAGGTCCTTTGGAAGCTGGTTAAAAAGTCTTGGCCCCCTGACAGCCAAGCTATTTTCCTTCAGTGTTGAGGAGGTCCCTTGTCGGGCCTTTAATTTGGGAACACTACACATCCTGCCTTTCTTATTTTCCAGTGTTGATTGAATGATAATTGGGTTTAGTTTGAGGTTTGGTACCAGTTTTTTCGATCATTTTCCATATGTAGATTATGGTGTACCGCTCCTCCTCTTCTTTCCAGGGCATACAAATTTAGTTTATGTAGTCTTTCCCAGTAGTTGAGTTCTTTGCAGCCATTAATCTTTGCTGTGAAATGCCTCCGAGTTTCTTCGTCTATTAGTTCCTTCCTTTTTATATGGGGACGTCAAAACTGAGCAGTATTCAAGTTTTGGTATAATCAGTGTTTTTAGCAGGGTAATCATTACCGTCTTGTCCCTTCTTTTGAACGATTTTAGTACCTGATCTGTGAATCTTTTTGCTTTGTTTTGAATTTCGCATCATCGTTCATTATTACCCCCAGATCGATCGCTTTCGTGCTTCTCTAAATTTCCTCTCTATCTGGAGCATAATATGCAGTCTGTTTAAGTTCTTCTGTTCTACCATATCTCAATAGCTGAAATTTCTCGGCGTTAAATGACATGTTGTCTTCTGACTATTTGTATATTTTGTTCGTGTCCCTCTGCAAGGCCTCCGTGTCATGTACATCGCTGATTTTTCTGCTGATCTTTGTATCGTCTGCAAAGGATGTTACTATACTGTTGCTGTTTACTCCGCTATCTCTGTTAGCATGATAATGAACAGGAGTGGGGCCAGTACTGTACCTTGTGGTACTGAGCTGCGTACTTCCGATTCTGATGATGATATAGCTTGAATTTTGACATGTAGACGTTCTCTGAGGAAGTTGTAGATGCATTTTCCCACTTTGCCTGTTATTCCCATATATTTAATTTTGTGCGTTATTATACCATGATCGCATTTGTTGAAAGCTTTAGCAAAATCGGTGTATATGACATCGTAGTTGTCATTGCCTTCCAGTGCATCTATGATATTGTTGTAGTGTTCTATTAGTTGTGATAGGCATGATCTACCTGATCAGAATCCGTGCTGATTTTCGTTGAATCTTTCTAGTGTCTCCAAGAAATCATAAATTTTCTCTAACTTTTCTTTCAAATACTTTGTTGAGGCGGGACGTCAACGACACGGGTCTATAGTTTTTTGCTCGAGATCTGTCCCCTTCTTTATATACGGGGACAATGTTTGCTCTTTATAAGATGCTCAGTATTTCCCCAGTGTTTAGGGATCTTCTCCATATCCAGTTTAAAGGTGTAGCTATTTCATTTTTACAGTTTTTAATCAATAATGCGTTCCAATTGTCCGGACCTGCAGCTGAATGTGGTTTCATTTGTCCTATAGCTCTCGCTACATCCTCTGGGGTAAAATCAAAGTCTGTTATACATAGGCTGACCATACGTACCGTTTGTTTTATATTTCCTGGCCGTCCCGTCGTTTTAATAAAAATGTCAAGTTTGTCCCGGTTTATGTACTTACTTTTTCATGAATACAGAATATTACATAACCCCGTCCCTTTTTTGCCATCCCAATGTCCCGTTTTTGTCTCAAGGAAATATGGTCAGCCTAGTTATACACTCTCCTTGCAATTTCTCTTCAAAGAATGCATTTATGTCAGGTATCGCTTTGTCACTTTTTGGGGTACTGAAAACTGATTCATACTGGGCTCTCAATGTTTCAGATATTTCTTTTGGATCGTCCGTTAGTTCATTCTCTCTCTTCCTTAAGGGCCCAATAGCGGCGTGCGTTTTTGTTTCCCTTTTCGCATAACTATAGAAGTATTTTGGATTTTCCTTTATTGCTTCTACCGCCTTTTCCTCTTCCCTCTGTATGATCCTTAATCAGGGCTTGTATTTCCCTATCGATACCCTCCAGTTTTTCTTCTATTACTTTCCTGGCATTATCTTCGCAGTTGGCTAACTTCGCCTCCACTCTTTCTTTTGCGAATTATTATTCTTTTTTGCTTCTCTAGCCAGCTCCTCTTTCCTTTTGGCTGTGATTTCGGAGCATATTTTTCTAAAATTCTCAGCGTTTTTTCTTCCAAGGTTGTTAGCATTTCTTCAGTTGTTTTATTCTCTAAAACTGTTCTCCACTCTATCTGGGCCATGTGCGATCTGATTGCTTCCCAATTTATAGTCTTGGAGTTTAAGTTAAAGACCCCAAATTTTCTTCTTTCCTCAATGTGTGTATTGTCTTTCCATGTTGTCGTCATATTTGTTGATATCTCGATTAAGTTATGGTCTGAGATAATGGTTGGGGTTATTTTTATATCAGCAATCAAGTTCGTGTTATTCGTGAATACCAGATCCAGGCAGTTATTTTTTCTGGTATTTTCTGTTATATCTTGTGTCAGCATAAACTCATTTGTGAGAGCCATCAACCTTTTTGCTTGGCTCCTGGTCTTCTCTTGTGCCCCCCCTTGTCCTGGTGTGTGTGTATATATATATATATATATATATATATATATATATATATATATATATATATAATATATATATATATATATACAGTATATATATGATACACACAGACAGTGCATGGAACAAGGAACTCTTCTGGGAAAATTAAATCCACTATAGTCCGAATAAGTAATGGTAAATGACAAATACCACAGAGTTGCAGGAATTTATTTACCATTTCCATGTTACTGATAGAGGGTAGCCGCTGGTGCCCAAAACTGACTCAAAATTGACTAAAAAAGGGTATTATGGAAAGTATTGGGTGGGGGTTGACTCAAGCCGAGTGAGGGAAAGTATTCTCCATTACTCCTGGGGGTGGGAGATGTGGCACGCTGTATACTTCTCACTGATTGGTGCTCGTGACTGTGGCCGCGAGGTATAATGAGGGTATTTGTAGGAATTTCGATAGGCAGCTAATTTCCTTCACAAAGAAACACTCGGAAAAGTGCTATATTGATTAATTCGCTTCGTTTTTATTTACTTTTTTTGACATATGCCGCGATTTTTACTTTTTAAAGAGAAATACCACTGTGCACTATGAATTAACTCACAATATCGGCACCGTTTAAAATTGATTAACTGCAGGATTTTTACTGTAATACCGCTTTTATTCGGACTTCAATCGAAACACGTGTAACCGTCATTCCGGCAAAAAAAAAAATATAATATATATATATATATATATATATATCGGGTTGCCCAAAAAACGCCTTGAGATTTGAACATCAATAACTTCAAAAATATGCAGTTCACATTTCCAAAATTTACATAACTTTCACCTCAATCTACTGATAAGCCATCATAAAAATTTCAGACCTCTACATAAATACTTTTTCCACAGATGAGGGAACAATTAGTTATGGTGTAAAAAAACGAATATCATAAATCCTAAATGCATATAGCTGTACCTGGCAACTATTCTACGACTTCTTGTAGTTTCCTTAGGCTATAGATAAATAATCTGCTAGTCTCTACACAACGTCAGATGATATAGGCTACGCCCATCTTAAATACTGTTTTTTAAAATTACCCTTCAAATTATGGTTCTAACTAACGGTGAAAAAGCAGTTATTGAAGTGTTTCTTGGAAAAAAGATAGACTGGGGCAAGAATTTTGAGGGAATTTCCAGCAATAACTTGCAATGTTACGTCTGTGAATAGAATAATTGAAAAACTTAAAGCACCCGTTCGACTGCAAGGAAGCGTGGAAATAGCAATGATCGAAATGATGAGCCTATCTCAAGAGGATCGACCTGGGTCACACTGCTCTGAGATGAAAATTGCAAGAAATTTAGGTATCAATCGAAGTTCCATACAAAGAATGCAGAGAACGGTAGGACTTAAAGCATTTAAAAGGATCCGTGTTTCAAGACGTGACAGCAATGTAAGAGCTAAAATGAAAATTCGTTGTAGAAAATTGTTTGATAGATTTTCGTCCAATGATATTAAAAAAATAGTTTTTACAGATGAAAAAGATTTCACCATCGAGATTGCTCTAAACTCCCGGAACGATGTTGTTTATGGTCGGCGTAAGAAAGACATTCCTCCATCGAGACTAACACCAGACAAGTCGGTTTTCCAAAACAATCATGGTATTAGCAAGGTGTATCGTGGAATGAAAAGACGAAAATTCATTTAATTTCAGAAAATTTAAAATTTAATTCAGAAACCTATGTAAATCTCTTAGAGAATCTTTTGCCGATTAATTATCGGCGTCTTATTATGGAAACGATTTCATCCTCCAACAAGATGGTGCTACAGCTCATACTAGCAAGTTCACACAGGATTATCTACAACAGAATGCAGTTAACTTCATTGGAAAAAACGACTGGCCCCCGCAATCACCTGATTGCAATCCCATGGATTATTGGATTATTACATATGGAACACTCTAGCAGAGAAGATTTATGAAGGCCAAACAAAAAAGTTTACAGAAATGCAATTAAAGAAAAAAATACTCGAATTTTGAGACAAAATAACAACAGAAATCAGAAGATATATCATGTCGTGGAAGAAAAGGTTAAGATTAGTTTGTAAGCACTACGGCGGACATATTGATCATATTTGTTGATAAGATGCGAATTAAAATTTTTTCAGTTTATGATATTCATTTCTTTCACCATACCTCATTGTTCCCTCAGCTGTGGAAAAAGTATTTTATGTAGAGGTCTGAAATTTTTATGATGGCTTATCAATAGATTGAGGTAAAAGTTATGTAAATTTTGGAAATGTGAACTGCATATTTTTGAAGTTATTGATGTTCAAATCTCAAGGCGTTTTTTGGGGCTACCCGAGATATATATAATATATATATATATATATATATATATATATATATATACTGTGTGTATATATATTATATATACTGTATATACAGTATATATATATATATATAAGCAAAGAATTATTTATAGTTGAATGCCTTTCACACCTATCTAACATGTGCTATTTAACCAAATATAAAAACGAAATAAAACAAAGTAAATAATAACCCACCCCCTTGTATCACTGGAGCCAGTTTAGCTACAACACCGCATAAATTCGATAAACCTGTTAAAAAAGAAAAACAAGGAAGGGCCTTTTGCATGAGTTGCACCTTCACATTTACAATGAATTTTATACATACAAACCGTTACTAGAGAAATGAGTGAAAATATCTGTCTGTGAAATAGGATAGAAATTATCGAACATAAAGCAACGAATATTTCTTGCAAGGATTAACCAAGTGTTAAGAGAAGGCCTATTAACTGAGGGAAACAATTTATGTAGTTTACAGAATAAGTGCAAAGAGGCCAGATACTGTAAGTAAGTGTAAATCGACTAAAGGCAGTAAAAGGAATATAATGCATTGCTTACACTACTTCTCCTGAAAAAAGATAACCTAAATATAATGTACTTCTACAGGAAGCTACGTTGGAGTTTGGGATTTGTTCGTTGCAGTGCTGAAATATTTACATTTGAAGTAACATTAAAACTATCCACCATCATATACAATCAAAACAAACTAAGAAATAATATAAAAACCTTTTCAGGTGATAAAATACATCAGGTCTATTGTTAAAAATAAAGCATGCACACCTTGCAAATTATTTGGAACTAATTCAGTCACTAAAATTTAATTCACCGACTCATTCAAACGCTTCAATATTCATTATGACTCAACAATTGAAGCTATTAAATCACCAGAAATATTCCTACCAACTAGTTACAAAGTTAGGGAGTACATTTCTTAAATTCTTAACATTTTTTCTCATATGAATGATCATCTCCTTAATTTTCTGTTTGAATAATGAGTAATGCTTAAATTTAATTGCATTCTTTTCTCACACGACTTTGAAGTTATCTTGTTTCTTTAAGTCCTTAAAATGTGTAATGAAGCGTATGAAAGGGTAAGAGAAATAAAAAAAGAAACTAACATTCTTAACTAAAGCCTACATAGGAAAATAAGAACAATAACGCTTGCCCAAAACAGAATTATTCTTGTTCTTATTTGCTTCGGTGGGCTTCTGTTAAGTATGTCCTACTTTTTCATTTACACTAATAACACGATTCCAACACACCACATCACGTACACTTTTTTAACAGCTTCCACCTCCTTCAGTTTAGCGTATTCGTTTTCCCTCCTATCCAGAATCAAACACACTTTCATGTTCTAGGACTCGGTTTAATCCGAACTTTAATTTTGGAGTTAAAACTGCTGTCAAGTCTTTCAGAAATGCTCAAATATCGTTATCGCTGAATTCAGTTAATCCTAAATTTGCAAGGTCTCAAACATTTTTCAGTTACACGAGGAAACAATCCTAAAGAACTTGCAAGATGCAAAACAAATAGGAGAAAACCTTACAATAGTTTAATGCAGTTTTCCATTTACCTTTATCTTCAATGGGGTTGTGTGAAATATCCAGTTTTTGTAAAGGGATATTGCTGTTAGATAAAAGTGCCAACGATAGCTTGTTAGCGAATTCTCTGTGGTGAGGAAGACATACATTCTTAAGTATACAACAAAGGAACTGGCCCTCTATCTATCTTAATTATGTACACCCTAATTTGCTCCATAATGAGAGTACCAACAAGGGTACACCAGGCTTTTCAAATGTGTATATGAAAAATGCTGAAAAAATATTTTGCGCGGTTATTGAACTTTATTCTTAAAAATCAACATAACTCCTACAGCCATAAATTTTAAAACTATCATTTAAAAAACTGACAATACAGAACGGTGGTACGACAGAAAGTACCTGAAGAACCCAAATGAAGAGATGTCAACTATTAAAAATTCAAACCCATGACAATGGAAATCATCAATTTCTAACCATTTCATGCCAGTCTCGTCGTTATTGACAGCCCAAAAGCGATAATTCTGAGAAATAAAGCTTTCCCCTAACTCATGACCCGAAGGGGAACCCTTGGGATAGGATGAGCATGAGGAGAGATGAAACCAAAACCCTCATCTTCTCACTGCCTTGAAAGCAGTCTGGACTTTCTAGTGCCGTGCCAATAACACGCACATCTTCGTGCGTTTACCGCACAATTAACAATGAAAACACGGGTCTTACTTACGCTTTTGCACCAACATTATCAAGATAAAGTTCTTCTAAACTCAAGGATTTGCTTATAACGTGAAGAATTCGCTCAATAGCTTCGTGTGAGAGTTTACTGTGACTAGCTTTGAATTTACAGAACCATGTGTTGTACTCCAAGGCGCTAATTATTGGTATTAGATCCCTGAAAAAGGACCACAATTCAGGTTACTTTTAAGGCTTCATTAATTTTTTAAGTAGAAACTTATTCCTGATTGTTAATTTTTAATGAACTCTTAAATTCAAATTTTTATTTGTACTTTTATTTCTCAATGTGGCTCGTATATAATTTATAACCAGAGTTGGGCGCGTTACTTTCTATAAGTAACGGCGTTACCGCTACCGTTACATTGATAAAAAAGTAAAGTCGTTATCGCTTCAGTTACTTCTATGAAAAAGTAACGCGTTACCGCTGACGCTACTTTTAAGAAAAGACTAGAGTAAAAAAGCCTTAATAATATCAAATTATACTCTATATGACAAAAAGTAAAAAAAAATCAAATTAAAAAAATAGCCTGTCCAAAAAAATTAATCTTGCAGGTTTTTTAGGTGTGTGTTGTTCGATTTCGGGAACACTAGTTTTTCAAAATTGGCATCTGATAGCCCCCTTCGTTTGGAGGAGCTAACAGCTAATTAACAGCTAATAAATGATACTAGTCAAATGATCAGTTTGAAAGTAACAAGTAGCGAGTAACGATTGAAATCGCTCTAACAATTAGTGCCGTTACCATTTTCGTCACAACATCTCAAAAGTAACGGCGTTACCTCTACAGCTACTAAAAAAGTAACATCGTTACGTAACGGCGTTACTAGTAACGTCGTTACTCCCAACACTGTTTATAACTTGGATTACTGATGATATATGGATAGATACATTATACATATGAATATATTCAATCTAATTAAATGCAAATATAGGGTCCGAACACACAATACAATTTCACTAATTTAATAAAGTTTTCTGATCCGTACACTTCATTTAAGAATTACAGAAACAAAAAATGACATCTGCTTGAACTGCATAAAACGGGGCTGCTACTGAAATTGTTTGAAGAAAGGGTTTTTCAAAGAGAAAAAGTGAAATATTAAAAAAAAATCATTTCCCGTCAGAAATTAACGAATTGCAAATACTTTAAAAGCATGGTGATAAAATAATTTCCATATCGATATTACACTGCCTTACATAATGATTTTGATGTACAGTTGCGCTCATTATTCTTAGGACACTCTTGAGAACAGATTGCGACACCTGGCACACATTTGTTGCGTGTACTACAAACGGTTGTAACACTTTATAAATGAATCTAGGGATTAGCGCCAATTGGTTGGTTGATTCATTGCCAAATGTTCTTAGAACAATTATTTTCATTCATCACTCTGCTTTACATATTACTAAGGCAGCAGCTCTCAAACTTTTTCTTCTTCTGTACCTCTTGAATTCTCTCACGGGATTTTCTGGATTTTCGAGAGATAGATAGATGATTTTTATTTTCTTTACGACCGTGTGACTTGTGGCCGTTCGCGTACCCCTTGGGGTACGCCGTACTCCAGTTCGAGAACCACTGTGCAAAGGGGGATGTCAATGAAGTGAATAAAAAATGGTTTTGTAAAAACTAAAAAAAAACCTTCGGACGTGATGACAGTGTTCGTGGTATTAGGAAGCCTGGCATCCTGAACGAACTGAAGTTTCAATGTATAAAAACAGAGGCGTTGTTGTTGTTGGTTAACCGATCAGCCCACCCTCATCGAGCAAGCCGGCGGCACGCAGGTAACCGATCGCCCTCTTCTGAGTGGACCAGAGGTTCCGTGACCGGACAACTCATACCTAGGACAACTCATACCTAGGACAACTCATACCTAGGACAACTCATACCTAGGACAACTCATACCTAGGACAACTCATACCTAGGACAACTCATACCTAGGACAACTCATACCTAGGACAACTCATACCTAGGACAACTCATACCTAGGACAACTCATACCTAGGACAACTCATACCTAGGACAACTCATACCTAGGACAACTCATACCTAGGACAACTCATACCTAGGACAACTCATACCCTCTTCAACAATTACCACCCCAATGTTGATCTTTTCATCTATATCCACCCCGAAAGTTTAAACTCTGCAAATTAACCAAAATAAGATAAGAAAACAATAACAACAAATTTATTATTTATTGCAAACATATAATAAATAGAGAACCATTATTTACATAAGATAAAATTTGAATGCCCGGTTAGGTCAACTGTACGCCCTTGACGATTGGTTAGGTTTAGTCGTGATGTTTTCGTTAGTTTTAACGAAAATATCACGACTAAACCTAACCAATCGTCAAGGGCGTACAGTTGACCTAACTGGGCATTCAATGAACCCAATGGTTCCCTGAGTTTTTTATGATACACACAGACCGTGCATGGAACAAGGAACTCTTCTGGGATAATTAAATCCACTATAGTCCGAATAAGTAATGGTAAATGACAAATACCATAGTTTTTCTTTTTCATGATGCAAGCCCGACGTGGGCAACGGGTCTCTCGCAAAGAGGTCCCATAAATATAGCTTCCCTCACCAGTTATCTGCAAAGCAGACAGGATCCAGCTTTGGACATGGATCTAGGTTTAAAGCAGCCTAGCCCACTACATTTAGAACCTCAATATAAGTAAAAGACTCGTTGCCCTTTTTCTTTGATTTATTCAATCCGACGTGAATGCAACGAGTCTTTTACTTATATAGAGGTTCTAAATGTAGTGGGGCTAGGCTGCTTTAAACCCTAGATCCATGTCCCAAAGCTGGATCCTGTCTGCTTTGCAGATAGCTGTGAGGGAAGCTATATCTATGGGACCTCTTTGCGAGAGACCCGTTGCCCACGTCGGGCTTGCATCATGAAAAAGAAAAACTATGGTATTTGTCATTTACCATTACTTATTCAGACTATAGTGGATTTAATTATCCCAGAAGAGTTCCTTGTTCCACGCACGGTCTGTGTGTATCATATATATATATATATATATATATATATATTATATATATATATATATATATATATACTGTATATAACTTGCATGAATTTTAAATGTTTAAATTTAATTTTTAATTTTACAAAATAAATGTTTTCATTTCAAAATGTTTTCATTAATAACTTGCATGAATTCTAAATGTTTAAATTTAATTTTAATTTTACAAAATAAATGTTTTCATTAATTTTTCATTTTTTTTTCTGGTCCTAGGTATGAGTTGTCCTAGGTATGAGTTGTCCTAGGTATGAGTTGTCCTAGGTATGAGTTGTCCTAGGTATGAGTTGTCCTAGGTATGAGTTGTCCTAGGTATGAGTTGTCCTAGGTATGAGTTGTCCTAGGTATGAGTTGTCCTAGGTATGAGTTGTCCTAGGTATGAGTTGTCCTAGGTATGAGTTGTCCGGGTATGAGCTGTCCTGGTATGAGCTGTCCTGGTATGAACTGTCATAGAACCCAGAGGTTCAGCGCACTAGTGATGTTGTGCTGTGTTCTATGTTGTACTGGAGCGGTACAGTCTGTCATAATGTGTTCAATTGTTTGTGGTGTGTCCTGGCACAGGTGGCAGGTGTCGTCTATGGAATTGTCTAGTCTGTGTTTATATGTCCGTAAGTTGGGGTGATGTCCACATCGGAATCGTGCTAAGTTAACTCGATCCGATCTGCTCAGGCTAGTCTCTGATCTGTCAATGGGTGACGGCTTCGCACCTAGGACCGCATTCGAACTGAGTCGTGTCAGTGCTTTGTGGGTTAGGTGTGTGTGTGTGTGTGTGTGTGTGTGTGTGTGTGTGTGTGTGTGTGTGTACTGTGTGATGTCTGTGGGGCGTGGTATGGAATGGAGTATTTGGTTATAATATGTCTCTGATGTTACCTTAATGGTGCGAGGTGTTGGTGCATGATTGTACATGTAGTGGCAAGGGTGTTGTAGGTTAGTTGTCGCTGCTGCCATGAATTGTGTTCCCCTCATGTCTAAATGTTCCCTAACTTTCAGTATTTTTGTTTCTATGTGCAAGTGTTCTATTGGTGGTGTTTGAGTACATCCTGTAATGATACGAAGTGCGTTGTTTTGTATTGTCTGTGTGTTTGAGATAATGGGAGCCCAGCATGGGCTAGCATAGTCCATAACTGAGCGAATATATTGTTTGTATACGAGTGATGTTTCCTGCTGGTGTCCAAAGTTTGTGCCTGTTAGTACCCAAAGCGTGTTAAGGCTGTTAAGGCTTGACGTACATTTGTTTTTAATGTCCTGAATGTGGTTTGCAAAAGATAATGATGTGTTGTATGTGACCCCAAGTATTTTGTCGTGTGTGTGTGTGTGTGTGTGTGTGTGTGTGTGTGTGTGTGTGTGTGTGTGTGTGTGTGTGTGTGTTGGTGTTGTTTAGTGTAAGCTGTGAAGTTATCTGGTGTTCTTTTGTGTTGCTTGTAAGCAAGGTGATGGTTGATTTTGTGGGCGCTACTTTGAGTCTATTGTGTTAGAGCCATTCTTGTATACTGTTTATGTATGTTTGTAGGTTATTTGTAGCAGTGTCGATGTTGTTGTGGGTGGATGTTAGTGATATGTCATCTACATATGATAAGGTAAGTTTGTTATCTATGGGTGTTGGAATGTTATACATGTATAAGTTGAATAGTGTTGGTGAGAGAACAGAGCCTTGAGGGACCCCGTTCGGAAAAAGCTTGTTTTTGGATGACTTGCCATTAAATGTGACATGTGAGTATCTTCCTGAAAGATAGTTGCTCAGCCACCTTTTGGTGTTATTGTGCGTGTTTGTGTTGAGTATTTTGTTTATGAGAGTGAAGCGTGGGACAGCATCAAATGCTTTATTAATGTCTATTGTTGATAATAGTGTACGTTGAGCTGGTCGTCTGGAGTTGATGCCATCTATGATGTACTGCGTGAGGTCAGTGAGTAATGTCGTGGTTGAGTGGTGAGGTCTGAATCCATGTTGAGTAGGCGATAGTGGTATGTGTGGGTTGGTGATTTGTAAGATTAGTCTTTCTGTTACTTTGGAAGGTGTGCATAGTAAAGTAATGGGTCTACAGGAAGCTGGTTCTGTTGGATTTTTGTTTGGTTTGAGTAGTGTAATAATTTTGCCTTGTTTCCATATGTCAGGAATAATACAGTGTTGGTATGAATATGTGCTGATATTTGTGAGAGCAAGTATTCCCTGTAGGCCCAAGTGTTTAAGGTGAATGTTAGATATGTTGTCTGGTCCAGTAGCCTTGAAG
Organism: Bathynomus jamesi; assembly: GCA_023014485.1. NCBI lineage: Eukaryota > Metazoa > Arthropoda > Malacostraca > Isopoda > Cirolanidae > Bathynomus > Bathynomus jamesi. The sequence continues at coordinate 104,784 of JAJOZX010005151.1, forward strand.
GGTGTAATGGTCGTGTCAAGTCTGGAGGTTTTCTCGTGTCTGGCTGTTTGTCTGTCTGCGTGTTTCTTGTTGTTCTCTCTGTTTAAGTGACTTATTTTGCGTAGTGATTAACTAGAATGCTAGCTTGTTGTGTATATGTTGGGATATTATTTTGGCTGCGACAGATAGCCGCGTGTGAGGTGTGAATGCCGCTGTTAGAGTGGGTAATGCTGTTTAT